>JACEVL010001034.1:212500-435000 GCA_020284085.1 Aporrectodea caliginosa
CGGATGCTATACAACTAAACTATGTTTTCCCAAGACCTGGTTATTTAAACCCTTCATTTTCCCCTATGACTAGCCCTATCTCTTCTTCCTCTGTATTCCTCGTGATGTACAATAAAGCTTCTCATTCAATTCATTGGTTGCATATATAAATATTTGTTTAATTGTTTGAAAGTATTAATCTTGCCATGTACAGTGCTGTGCGTTTGCTAGTGCTTCTCAATAGAAAGCGGTCAATTTTGGAATGGACACCTTCAAATCTTCTTCAGTGACAGATGTCAGACTATTCACTTGAACAGGCTCACACATGGCTGCTACTTCATTGATGGCTTGTTCAATGAATGCTCCACTAGGTGACTGTGCTCCTCTTCTAGAGCAAGTCCTGGTGCCTCTAGCTTTTTCACCACGTTGAAGAGTTATTGTAATTGGGTAATATCGACGGCACTGACCGGAGCGCACTAGAATGTTCTAACACGCAAATTAGTAGGCCAGTAGCCTATAGAGTTTCAGCTTTAGATAAATTGATACAATACACGCAAGCTCGGCTTACGAAAATTGTTTTTGTTGTTGTTATTATTATTATTATTATTATTATTATTATTATTATTATTATTATTATTATTATTATTATTATTATTATTATTATTATTATTATTATTATTATTATTATTAGACTGTTATTTATAGCGCGCCTAAACAAAATTGGAATCTTCCACAAAGGCGCGTAACAGAAAAATCAATCATAGTAAATCTTAAACAGATGTGTTTTAAGGTTAGTTTTGAAAATCGATAAAGTTGGGGATTTGCGGATAAAGACAGGGAGTTTGTTCCATTCAGCCGGGCCGGCTAGCGCAAATGCCCTGTTACCAAGTTTTTGAGTGATCGTGTCACAACAAAATCACCTTGAGACGATGAACGTAGTTCCACGTCTGGATTGGAGAGAGGAACAGGGTGTAGCAAGTGAAGAAAGGTATGCAGGAGAACAGTTTGTGTAGATTCTGTACATTAGAAGACAGATTTTGAAATTGATGCCCATGATATAATAATTATATCATGGGCATCAATTTCAAAATCTGTCTTGTACAGAATAATATTTGTGAATTTTTCAGCAGAAATTTATTTTTTAAACTAACAATAACAGACAACAATTATTGTTGTCTGTTATTGTTAGTTTAAAAATAAATTTCTGCTGAAAAATTCACAAATTATTTTTAGAGTCATTTTGGTGTCACCCCTACGACGTTGACACCCGGTGCGGCCCGTACCCCCCGCACCCCCTAGTGACGCCACTGTGCAGAAGTCTTAAGATTAATTACGATTTTGAAGCCAGAGCCAAGTCTCCCAAATAGCCCAGGAGCCTTTGCGGCAGTCGCCAGATTCAAAGTTTGTTGTCCATGGTGAACACGAAGATGGCGGAGAGCAATGCTGAAAAAGTTAATTCTGCGAGAGAAACTCTCGAAAGTAAATAATTAAATGCCTTGCTACACTAAACGATTAATATTGTTATTTATTTTAAACTAAAACCGCAGCTGTACATAGTTTAATTGTCTAAACACGTATTCGCTGGTGAGTGGCATGATAGTCGTGGTGTGTGTGATGGATTTGACCAATCACCCACTCTCATGTTGAAGCAGAGAATTAAGTTGCTAACACTTCTGACCAGTGAATGCCTCAGGGTTTTGACCCGTAAGGACTGGTCTTCAAACCTACTGCTTAGTAAATTGTAATTATAACATTTGTTTAACGCCGTATATTAAAACCATAGCAACCCGGATCTCTTACAAAAACCACAACCGTCAAGCGTTAGGTCTAGATCATAGACTATTGGTTGATTAATTAATCTAACCCTAGCATCAAAACTTTGAACACCACACTAAACTATGAGACATAATAAGCGCTGATAAATAAGCTGGTGCCCTGCACTTAGCTTTAGAGTAGCACTTTAGAAATTTAGAGATTATGATTACTAATCCAATGCCGTATGCAAAAGCATTTAAGTTCTCACAAAATTTTTCAATTATTTTCTAATACCCTTTAAATATAAAACCAAATCTAAACTATACCACACGTGGCATTGAATAATTGTAAGTTTATGTTTCATTGTTAGTTTTGATGGAAATCTCAAAGCTTCTCAATACAGGACTGGACATGGAAACGCTTACTGTGTGCGTACGGTTGTGTGAAAATGGAGTCAACCCAGAGGCACTTGCACTTGTCATTCAAGAACTGCGACGAGAAACTGCTAGCTTAAAAGTATGTCTAAAGTAGAACATGATGTCATTTAGTTCTCAAAGGATTTAAATAGAATCTGTTAATTGTCTTTGCACAGGGACTTTAAAATGGGTGGCTCCCATTTAAATGGGTAGTGGTGGTGGAACAGGGTCGAGGCCATATGAGCACTTGTTATAGTGCCCCTTCCAGATTTCTACTTAGAGGCGCTCCCGACTACAGCGTGGACACTGAATCGGAGTTTCACGCCGAAGCGCATGAGCAATTGCGTGTGAAGGACTTGCCCAGGGTCCCTACGCGGCGGCTTGAGGTGGATACGAACCCGCAACCCTCCGGCTGCAAAGCACCAAACATACCCCCTACACCACCGCACCTCGCAATGGTCACTATACAAAACGTGTACGCTTCAGTTTGTGTAGAGTTGGATAGAGCTTGATGTGAATACATATCGTGCTTATTTCAAACCTTGGATATGTTGAACCATTAGCGATGATGCCTTGAACTTGAGTAACGAAGTTTTGCTGTAGCTGACTAATGAATGCTTTGTGTGCTGAATGGATACAGGTGTGAGTCAGACTACCAATCAATCAATTAAAATGTTTATTTTCCAACCAACCAATACCTCAGATATATCAAACTGTTGACGATGGTCCCTTGAACTTCAATATAAAAAAGTTTTGGTGTACCTACAAAGATTACCTGTGGTTCTCAATGATGTTGTATAGTTGGAGAATCAAACAATTTGAATACAGTTATTTTAAAATAAAGCTTTGATATGTAAAATGACTGAAAAATAATATTAATCTTCTTTTGTGACTGATTGTTAATATTGAATTTGTATTGTTTTCTAGGCTTCTGGAGAAGGAGACACAACACTGAAATCATCAAAGCCTTGATTTTTAAACACTTTTAGACTCTGACTTGTTGCAGCACGTGACAGTTTGTTTAATTTGAAGTTAGTTGCTACTTTTAATAACAGATTTGGTCTTTGGTTATGATGAGAACAGAACATTTTCAGACTTCATTGTTACGTCCTTACATTGCTTATCTACCATGGGCTGCCTCTCTTTCGGACTGATCTTCTGGATATTGACCTGATTACAGCTTGTTTTCGGCATGCCATCGGTTGATTATACACTGGCATTAGACACTGGTGCAATAGAAGTTACTAATTACAGTTACATCAGTATGTATATGTAATTATGTATGTATATATGCATCAAACATTAAATACTCTGCATGTTGGTACCTTGTAAAAGTGTTGTATTGGTATTTTGGATTTTGTGGCTTCTTCGTATAAAGTTGCATGTTTGATATTTGCAAATTATTGACCTCCCAAACCAACTTAATTCTGTCTAAAAAACTGAGTGTGGGTTTTGAACTTGCTGTGCTGAAAGATTGTTTAACAATTTTATATTGTTGACCAGAGCCAAAAACTGTTCAGCTAGACGAAAAATTGCTCATAATCAGTGGTGTGCTAAACTTGTGAGCTAATGATCACAGGTTCAAGGCTGAGCATAACTTGTGACGATCTTGGGCAAGTTGTGTAGGAATGTCTTAGTACACAACAGCCTATCAAGGACTCTGGGATTATTCCGTACCAATTGTTTCTGTGTCCCAAAATACTATGTTGGAGAATATACTTTTTAAACTGAAGTTGAAACTTTGCTGGTCATTTGAGGTTAAGTGGCACATAAGATTTGCAGTTACTGCAGAAACTACTTCAACATGAGAAGCAGTGGGACTATTAGTCTTTGTTTTCCTACACAGGCACACATGATGTTCTGCAGTTCATCTGAGTTGGATTTATTTTAACTCGGATACTCGCAGAGTGAAACTGTGGCAAGTGGAAGAAACTAGAAATCGTGCCAACAGGCATCACCTGCTGGATTCAGATTGAGTTTGGTTAAAGCTGTACACACTAAACCCACAATAAACACACAAGTACATGTCTGGACTTCAATATCAGGCCCGCCATAAAGGACGTGCCAGAAACGACCTACTTTTAATCCCTCCCTACCCCTTGTCCACATTTGGCCTTACTCTCCCTCTCCTTTGCAGCCGTCCGCGGTGTGGCAGCACGGTCTCACATACCCATCGACCGACTTTTCCTTTCTTCTGCTTTAGCATGCCAAACTCGAATCCACTGTTTAATGTCCTCATCATTGTTTTTACTATTATTCCAGTCCCTATGCACGCCGATGAAATGGTTATAGAGCAGTCTGCAACAGAACATTTCCTAATGATGACAACTAATTCAGTACAGACTGTCTGCCATCTGACTGCAGTTATGTTTAAGGTACAGGTTGCACTGAAAAACTATCAAATTTAGATTTGGATGTATGCACTGGTCAATAGTCATAACCTCTTCCTCTTGTCCACATTATGGACGACCTCTAAGGGTTTCCAAGTTCTGCGTTAAACCTACGTTATGTACATGTACTAGTAAGGATACTAACATGACCCAGCCTTTTTGAATTGCCAATGAAGTAAAGTGCTTATACACCACAGCCTCCTTATAATATGCAGCACATAAGCATAAATTAGGATAGTGTGGTCAATAAAATTAATCCCAAACTCGGATTTACAATATGACCTCATTATTAAAAAAAGCCTATGTAGTACTTGATGTGGCTTCTAATGTTAGTGTTTTAAGGACATCCCATTGTTAGACATCTGCAAGGAATCCAGATTTTCTGAACTGGTAAGTATAAAGGAAAAAAATCCTGTAGGTTTCAAAAAGCTCTGAAGTCTTGCTGAGAAGAGTACGATTTAATAACTACTGGAACACAATACTATTCAATTCGCACTCACTAAAGTCAGTTCATCACTGAGATTCAGGATGGACACGAACCAATAACTCACATGCAGCATGTAACTGAAAAGCAAAATGATCCAACAACCCTTGCCAGAAAAGCAAGTTCCTAAATAAAAACGATCAAAACGTGAACAAAGATAATGCAAAAAACTGAATCACTGTAAATGCTTCTCTCAACAAAAACAAGGATTATTGTCCAATGATATCCTCTTCAAAACTGAAGAAATGTTTACCATGACATCTTGTTAAGTAATAAAATTAAAGATACCGGTACCTTATACTGTTTACATGTACTATTATTACTAATTATTATTACTACCAAAAACTTTCCACCCAGTATTATGCGGGTAACTACAAAGTAGTATAATAATGATAGTAATAATAATAATAATCGCATAATATAGTATTATTATAAAACACTGTTAACTGCCATCTAAAATTGATCTACAAATAGCACCAAGTTTAAACCTTCAAAGTGAATTACAGATAAATAAAGAGCACACACAAGTAGAACAGCTGGCATTATAATAAAGAAGATAAACCATATGCTTCATATGCGTAAGTAATAAATTGACAGTAATGGTTACTTATGAAGTAATCAGTACTTCACACAATACTATAATTCTGTTTCTGATAAAACAAACACTGATGTTAATGGTCAAGCAAGCAAAAGTCCAACTTCAATATATCGTAAACTAGCCCAATCTCGCTTCACTCGGTGGAGCCTGAGAATACGTCATCAAATACATGATAAAATTTGGAAAATATTTATAAATAACATACAGCTAAAACAACCATAATTTTACTCGTAATTGAATTTAATTTATAAACATCTAAACTAGAAATATTATCAGAAATTTAAAAACTCAAAGCTGTATTCAAAACTTCAAAATCTCGTGTTACAGTTTTCTCAGCAATTCAGCTGAAATTACTTTCACTTATTTGTCAGATATTTAACAACTTAAAAAGCTGTTTTAAAACTTATAAATTATCTTTTAAAGTCTTTTTTCAGCAATTCAGCTGAAATTGTTTTCACTTATTTGTCAATCCTTCATTTAACTAAACAGCACATTTAACAGAAATGCTAAATACCATTATGTGATAGCAACTTGCAAATGTCGACAACAATAATGATGATGATGAAGATAACAATGATGATTATGACAACAAAACTTATAAATAGCAAAAAGGAAATGCATAAAAAAGATCTCATATTGACAAGACGCTGACTGAAACATTGTCTACAACCAAAACAACCCAAAGCGAGACGAGACAAAGAAGTGGATACTTATTATTGGCATATTTGGTGTACAACTACAACCAGGGGCGTCTATCCCCCCCCCAAAGTCAATGGAGCAACTTCCCCTCCTACCCACTACCATGGTACGACATTAACAAATTTGAACTACCCCCCCCTAATTTCTCAATGAGGTCTTCCCCCCTATTTCTTGGATGGAGCATTTGCTCCAAGGTTTACATGGTGTAGACGCCCCTGACTACAACAGGTAGCAAAAGTGTATCAGAGTGCTGGTACTATGTACTCCCCAGTCCCCACCCTTAAAAACGTTTCTGCATAAGTCTGGTCCTAAAGCATGGCTGAACAAAGACTAGTAGTGCTGTAAACAGGCTCAACTATTGCATCTATTAACTGACAATAGCATGATAATATTATCTTTCAAACACAGTAAAAATTACTTTGCCTATACTAAACCTAGTGCACAGTGGCATAAAAACAAGCCCAACAATACACGTACTTGCGTAGAAACAAGCCCAAGGCACAGCATCCCTGCCTAAACAAGCCCAAAGTTCAAATTTCCAGTAGATTGTAACGAGAGGCTGCACAAGGTACATACGACTTCACCAGCTGGTACTGTACCAGCACAGTGTTCTACACCATAGCATCCTTAACCACTCTACGCCGCTAAAGTTTACAGCCGAGCTCAAGACGCAACCGTAATCAAAAATGCAGTCAACGTAAAGTTCATGACCAGATAAAAGCACCCGACTGGTGACAGGACAAGCTTCAGACTGATAATCCTGAACACCTGACTTACAATCTTTCAGATGTCATCGCAGCAATCTGATTGGTCTGCCGGCAGACAGAAAGACCTCAGATCCAAACATCAAACACTGTCGAAACGATCGTCACGCTAATCATTCAGATCATCAACCGGCCGATTTCAAACCCAATCCAGCCACAGTTGTTGGAGTGGTGATCCACCAGATCTGATCAAACCATGGATGATCCCTAATCGATCCAATTCATATACATCTGAATCATTTAACAGCACACATCAGATCTACCTTGTAAAGAATCTTTGGACCAACTGATGGTCCTCGGTCCTTGAAACCTCGTTTCTATGTATCAAGACTAGACGCATGAGCAGCTGCAGCCATCATCACATCCGTGTCATCGTCGCTATCTGGGCTTTGGTCATCCGTGTCGTGCACAGTCATGGGCGACACGGTCCTCTGACAATCGACACCGATCTGTGACGTGCTGTCGTCAAGTGTCGCCTCAAAGCGCCCGCTAGTCTCGTTGTAGTCCATACCATCGTGCTTCTGGCGAAGATGGCGTCGAAGGTCATGGACAAAGAAGTAGCTCTTGCGACAGCCGGGGTGCTGGCAGGCGTGCGGCTTGTGCTTCGAAGTCCACGACCGACGAGACTCTTTGGAGCCACGCTGAGAGCTGCCACCGATACCCGAAAGTTCCGAACAGTTGTTGTTCTCCTGGTTGTACGTCAGCTGGTTAATCGCCTGCACCTAAATGAAAAGCAATTAAACAAATAAGTTAATTACACCCAGAATCTATTCATGATGCAGACCATCGACTGTTTCTTCACAGGCAGCTAAGAAACATTTCAACTTATTTTTCATGGCATCTTATTTATAACTCAGCGTTATTTGTACACCAAAGTGCGGTTAGCAATTGGTCTATTTAAAGGATATTCTTATTTACTTTTTTTCTTTTAGATAGTTGTGTTCTAACATCTATGTGAGGGTTCTGGAAGGTGCCATATACAAAGCCAGATACATACATTATAACAACAATTCTCAAAAATTATGACTGGTAGGATGGATCCCACTTTCGAAACTCAGCCATGACTTTATTACAACACAACATCGTTATAAACTAGTACGCATGTACCAGATATGGCTCCCAAAAGTCTGTATTTATTTAACTTTCTATTTATATAGAGCCTTTCAGCCCGAGATAGATTACTGCCTTGCTTCCGCCAAATGGTCACAACACCCCTAACAATTATTGTTGATGAGTGAGTACTGAGTAAGTATATTCTTTATTAACCAACTGCTAATCGCACTTTGATGTACAGACTTCTAATATACACTAGATATGATAAAAGCACCACTACCTTACCATATCAGCAAAGAAAATCAATATTACCACATTTAACTATCTCGAAAATCATTTACATAATATTGTATTTCATTATCTCAATTTTAGCACAGGAAATATCAGCCTTTCAATGGCTGGCTAATGCTTCATACCCAGGACAACTCCTCTTGAGTAACATTGTTGACACAGTAAGGTTTCTCTGATGTACATCCTCCTCAGCAAAAAGTAAATCATGCCTCAAAAGAGTGCAACAGATTTTGTTTAATACATTACATCATCCTGCTTTATCCTTTATCAATATCCAAGCAATATTATTTCTGAAAATAATATACATGTACATTGTGGACTGGTTAACAGGAAGTCATTGGGGAACATTCAGCACTTCAGCTTAACAACAAAAGCATGTTAAGTTAATAACTTTTAGAGACATAACATCACTTCACATTAAGGGCAATGGCGCGTTAACCGAGAGTGCATAAATAAGTGCACACTATGTAGACACAATTATTTTGAAAATGCTGTCAGCACTATCTTGTTTCTATCATCGATTATAATATACAACTGACTGAAGAGTCATGTGACTGATGTTGTTCATCTGATCCCATAATGCCCTGGTTCGTCATTAGCTGCGAGACAGTCCACGACGAGCAACCAGTGAGCGAGTCAAACACAAGGCGATCGTTCGTCGAGTTCTGCTGCGGCTGTATCTGAGACGATGCATCTCCCCAGATCTTGGACTGAGCCGCGCCACCATCCGTCGTGCAATCGGTGCCACGGCTGCCGATGACGACAGGCGCCGGCGCCGTGCTGGCACTGTTATAGTCCACAGCAGCCATTGCAACGCCAGCGGCAAACTGCATTGGAAGCACGCTGAGTGGCGGAAAGAGGTTTGTCTTTTTGTCCGTGGTACCCGACGTTCCCTCTACCATCTCGTTTCCATACTGGATGTAGCATGCCTGCGGCTCGGCAGTTGCTATCCCTGTAGGGCGGTCTGCCGGTCGCTTGGGCACATTGAAGTGCCACTGATCGAGGAGTATAGCACCGGATGTTGGCGTCATTCCGTGGTGCGGCACGTCCTGGTGCCGCGCATTGATGCGGTCGTCCTTACGAGAGCTGAGCACTTTAGGGTCGTGCGGGTTATTGCTCACGACCGACGTGTAGATATTCTCTCGGCAGTCGGAGTAGTCCTTCCCGGATGGGAGGAGCGCTGTGGGGCAGCGGACATAGGGCGAAGGCAACTGTGGATTCGTCGTGACGGTCGTGTTTGGGTTGTGGTGATGATGATGCGCTGGCACCACAACCTCGGTCTTGTGCCGCTTGGATGTGCTCTTACCATCTCCATCATCACGTTTCAGCTTCCCTACTGGTGTCGAATCGGCACAGAGAATCCCGGCGCCAAGCTGCTGCTGAAGCGGGATAACGGATGGCGTTAGATATGGGTTAAGGTCCTCGAGGCCAATGCGTAGCGGAGGAGGAGCGAGCTGTTCCGATAACAGCTCGTTGATGTGGACGATGAAGACGTCTGTGTCGTCGACGGTAACGCCGAGCACGCCCTCGAGCCGCAAGTGCTTTGAGAAGTGCAGCCCATTGCGGCAGAGGAGTGTGATTGTGTCCGACAGGAGAAGTCGCACTCGTTCCTGCTCAGGTTTCATGTCCAAGAGCTGGCCAACAAAAGAATGGCGGTTAAATAAAATACAAAAGGCATCGTTTACTATCTCGTCAACCATCAGTCACTTCACTACATTACCATAGGCCAACGTAAACAACATTTTATTCAATACATTACTGAATTTCCACAATGTTATTTCTCACTGATGGTGGTTTTTCACCCAGTATGTCTTGTCTTCTGTAACTCCTTCTGGCCAAGAAGAAGAACAAATCCTTAAGCTAGCCCTGGGCAGCCATGGATAAGTGTTAGCGACTTCATTTTCTTAGCCTCACCATATGAGGGTGGGTGTCCAGTCCTCTCCCTTTCCATCTCATCTTCCCACTGACAGTGTGCATTTAATTTATACACTGCTCTACTTTAAGTGCTTTTATTTACATGCGACTGAATGCATAACAATAATTCAGTAACAATAAGTGAGCAAGTCAGTAAGTAGCACGATGGCATCACATATTTTGTTCAAGAGGTCTATCCACAAAGAATGATGACTCAGATATATTAAACATCTGAGGAATGAATGCAACAGAATGTCTGCGGTGTGATAAAATGGCCAAAAGTGGTAGAAACAAGACCTGGAAAATGCAACACTGGTATATAAGTGAAGTCGCCGTGAATAAGCAATATGTGGTTACACCAAGAGTTTTAATTTTATCTGATAAAGGGATTCCTACAATATCAGCCAATAATGACTGAAGATAAAGACTGAAAAATGATGAGGCCAAGGACTGAACCTTTCGGCACAATTGAACAATAGGCAACTTTAAGTATCATCAGGAAATTCGTTTATCTCAACTTGTTGAGAATAGTCATTAACATAAGACAAACCTAGAAAAGAATTGAACTTGAAACTCTAATAGATGCACAGAGTGTCAAGACAGCAAAGTACCATGACCGACAGTATCGAATAACCTGACAATAATTAAGTGCAACTCTTAAACCAAACCAACCCCTCAAAGAAAAGCCTCAAATTACTGGCATAGTTAATCACTGAAATTTAAGTGGCTATTGCATTTTGGCTTATAGCAATTAACAACCTAATTTTATGCAAGTTTATCACCGCTGTGAGCACTATGGCACAAAATACCACCTGAATGAAAGGAAGATTTTCACCACTAGAAACTTACAAGGTGAAGCAAAGCTGCAGAATGCAACTACACTAGCAATCACGGCAGCAAAAGTATGGCAAAGTGGTAACAGTAAAGCACTAGGTCTGTATAAAAACGACAGAAGAGCTAAGCAAAGACTTGCTCCTACGAAATAAAAGCGCTATATAAGTAATCGTGCTTACACGTATTACACAAGCACTGCACAAAACACCATCGTTATTTATAGTTACGCAAACAATCGGCAAACTGTTGCGTCTATCTAGCAGTTGTAAAAGTATGTCAAGAATATAATGCGCTTGAAATAGAAGCGATTTAATTAAAAGTCGACAAATAATAAATTAATTTACTTAGAATTTTACTCGCAAAACAGAATTATCGTACGCAAGCGCATTAAACTTGTACAAACATCCGGTGTCAAAAAATAACGAACGCGCCAAGAAAATATTTGTGGAAGTAGTTTCTTCTTAAAAAGACTTTAAAAGAATTGTTATTTAGAAGCTTATCTTTAGAAAGAGCAGTATTTTCAGTTTTGAGTGAAAGAACTGTAGAGAGAGATAGCTAGATAGCAAAATAACCTTTTAGTGCATATGCTATGTATCTCTCCATCGAACTGTCCATTCTGTTTGAAAGTGTTCAAGCTTGGTGGAGACGTTTTTCCACGGTATCCGGTACCAGAGATCCACAATTCTTTGGCTAAACGAGAGTTTTCTAATGTCCATTCGCACCCGCTTTAATATCGATCACACAGTTCAGATTATAATGTTTCCTTAAAATAATGTTTTCAGACTTTCAGTTGCTGCCTTCTGGAAGGCTTTCTCATCTATATTTTCAAGTCCATGTAGAATTTTGTAGGTCTCAATAAGATCACCTTTCATTTTTTTCCCAAGGAAAAGAGACCCAGTATTTTAAACTTTTAAACTGCTTTACTTTATCAGAGGTCGTTGGTGCAGATGAAGCTTGCCTTGATTCACCTTGTAAGTTTCTAGTGGTGAAAATGTTCCTTTTCATTCACGTGGTATTTTGTGCCATAGTGCTCACAGCGGTGATAAATTTGCATAAAATTAGGTTGTCAATTATTGCTATAGGCCAAAATGTAATAGCCACTTAAATTACAGTGATTAACTATGCCAGTAATTTGAGGCTTTTGACACAGTATTTAATTAGGAGCTGCGAGCATAATAATGGGGCGGTGAGACGAGCGGCGAGGCATCGAATTTTAAAGAATAATATATCTTCTCTTCTAAGTTTATAATGATGTCATTTGTATCATTTAGCGGCATCTGTCAGTTGCCATATAAAAAAGTCCATTTATAGTTAAAAATAGCAAGTAAACTGTAATATTTCCTTTTAAAAGTACCTCCTTTAAATGAATGAATGAAATATGACCTTACGAAACCTTTAATTGAATGTGGAATGTAATACGGCTGATACAAACTTGACTCAGTCGTATAGTAGCGCTTGACTATTGGGCGTGGATCAATGAATTCACATTGGTTGTGTTGACTGTGATATATAATCCGATGCAGACGCCATTTTGAAGGTGAATATTCGCCTGTCTTGTTAAGTACTCGTAAAAAATGGCCAGCAATCCAGAGGGTGGAGTGTCTGTAACGTCGGTCAAGGGCCGAATGCAGTTGGTCATGAAGGAACTGGAGGAATACAAGGACAGTTACAACCAGAACACGAAGGAACTGGAGCTGGAGAAGGCGAAACGAACAGAGGCAAGTTGCGGTAACCTTTGCCCTACCCTCTCTGCCCGAGTCACCCAGTCTCTAGCTGTTGGATACTTGCCTTTGGAATTCCATTCCCCAAATAAAGCAACCGTGTTCAATTAATTTATTTACACTTTTAACCGTGCGTGAATTGATGTCGCTAGCTAACGTCTTGTATAGTGTATTTTGTTACGTGAAGCAATAAAAACCACGGTTATGGTTATACATGTAGTTCTATTTGGGAGAAAATGACTTCGATGACTGGTTATTGAAGACCTATAATAATTATAAGAGACTGCTTAGTTTACAGTAGGTATGTAACTATGTATCTGGACATTTGTATAGCGCACTTTAGGACCTTACAAAAGCGCTGCAAACACGACTGTCTGTAGGATCCAACCATGTGTGTCTTAACATAACTTGGACTGAGCTAAGAATAGCATTTTATGTTCACTGCGCTATATAAATGTTCGATTAAAAAATGTCCACAGGAAAACTGTTGAGGTGATGGGCTAGTATGTGCAGTCATCTTGCGTTGATGTAAGGCAGTGATTGACCAGCGCATCTTCGCAGATAGTTCTACGCCTATGAGTACTCGCAGTTCACAGACCACCGTGTTGTGAAGCCCAATCCAGGTGTGACTTGAGGACTCTTCTTGCTTAAGTTGAGCCCAACCTATTCTGATCCATAAGTATTGTGTTTTTGGCAAGGTTGAGTCTTAACTAATTTTACGGAGTACGTGTTTAATCTTCTGTGATGGTATTTAGCACTGAAGTAAGACAGACTAGAAAATCCAATGGTATAAGTAAGTAAGTAAGTAAGTAAGTAAGCCATTTATTGACAGAGCATCAAATACCATAAGATCACAGTAATCAGTACAAATTCAAGAAAAAAACAATTCCAGTAGATGAATGCACATATCAAAAGGTCAATCCAAAAAGGTCATATGGAATCACTGCGGCTGGATCGACCTTTTTCTGGATAATATTTGGCAGTAGTAACAGTGCAAAAAACAAAATGCATTGTGTGAGAGTATGATACACAAATCACAAATCAAATGGTATTGGAAGTTATCTGAATGGCTCTGTTCCTTAACAGCCAGTATGTTTAATTATAATTTTATTATTGCACTATTCAGCTATAGATTCTTCAAAAGTCCTTTGCTGGAAACTGGCTTTGACCTGTTTGTTGAATTTGAGCATGCCAGTCTGGCTGTCTATAGTGTCTTCTATCTGAAACTTTGCAGGTCGCACTGAAGTGCCAAATTGGTGACTTTGGATACACTTGTTATGATGCACTTCTGCATACCTGCATTTCCGGTCGAGAACACTACTGATGAGTTTTTTCTTGAAGTGATGCTTTATAAATATCAGATTACAGTTACAATTTCCTGAATGACAATGTAAATGCACTCAAGCCCATAACTGTTCTGCATTGTGACTGAGCTAAGAGACCCATACTTGATGATCGCATGCAACGATGAGGGATGTAAGGAGTTAGTAGTGAATGACGGTAGGGAGGTGTGCTTGTTCTGAGGGCTTTGTAGGTCAAGTAGTCCAATTTAAATGTATAATACACTAGAAGTTTGTCCGTACCAAAGACAGTGTAAATGACCTTCATGACGTACCTCCACCTCCCTCACCTTTGCCTCTCCCTTCTCTCCTCCTCCCCCTCCCACCCTCTACCCCAACCCGTCATGCATCTATTGCCGTGTGGACTGCATAACAGGAATGTTGACTTCACGACAGACATTTGTCTGCTATTGTATTATTAATTATCGTAATGCATAAAGCATCAATTGATGTTTGCGTCAAGTGAAATCATGGAATTTGTGTGTTTTTATGGCTGGGTTGTTTGTGTCTGTTGTTTAGGCTGACATTGAAGTGACTAACCTGCATCGCAAAATTAGTCTAATGGAAGATGAATTCGAACAACTTCACCAGCGGCATCAGTCGACGTTGGAAAAATACGAGGAAACGGTCAAAGTGGCGGACGAATGTGAAAAGTTGGTTTAGATTAATACTCAACCTCTCTTTTGTTATTTTTTTCACGGCAGCAGTTGTCTCTATGATTTACAAAACTGGTTGGAGCCGCTAACACTTCATATCCATGAATGCTTCTGAGGGTTACCAGGGGTAGGCATTGGTTCAACTTTCTGCTAAGCCAGGAGTCATTACAGTGATACCAATAAATCTTGCTTGGTGTATCATTATGGCTTAGATGTAATTTAGATATTATAAAAGTAAAATGTAAAGTATAATTTAATTAAAATTTATAATATATTTTAGTAGTAATAGGAATAAATAACTAGAAATATTAATTCATCTTACTCAGATCTTTCACTTATCTCAAATGATAATTTATTATAGAGTAAATAGAATAGATTGTAAAGTGTTCGGTTATTCTAGGCAGAGACGAATTCTTGAGCACAGGAGGAACATTGATGAGGATCGTCTGGCAGTTCTTGAGCAGATGGTTCGGGAGACGGGAGAAGCAGCTATGGAGTCGGAAAGAAAATATGAGGAGGTAATAAACTTTGAGACACCATTGTACAAGAAAACCTTTATTCTCTGCCAATATTGGTTTGCATTGTTCAGTCTCTTATGTCATATTGTTCTCACCTTTAGGCTTCTGTCTTTCAGCTGGTTAATCTGACCCCATCTCAGTTAACTTTTAGGTCTACATATTGTTGTAAACCACACCATTTATTACTTTCACAAACACTTCTAAACAGTTATCTTTAACCAGGCTTTGGCTGGGTGTGCCTCTGAATGGGTATCTTTCTGTGCTATATAAATGCTCTGAATTAGCGAATGAGAGACTTTCTGGCATTGACATCACTATAGCTTGGCTTTGGTACTGTAGCAGTGTATTAGACCCTGGTGCTATAGAAGTTGCTAGATTATCCTTGAGCCTTATATTTAACATGATTTTTAGTAGTTACTGAAGACACCTGCTGTGATGTCTTTTGGTATGAAGTGTATTTATATTTCCTGTGTGTAAATTTAAGACATTTTATTCTGTATTTACATGTATTAAGAATATTTATTACATAGCACTATTGTAAAATATTTATAATGAATGGCCTTACTGAAAAATCTAATGAATTGCTATAAATGCAATACAGTACAGCTCAAGTTTGTTCAAGTCCCTTTAAAACAGTCCAGAGTTACACTTTGAGGCCCATAATATTGAAATAATGTTCAAAATATTCCAGTGAGTTACATCAAGTGTAATTCTGTTTGTGGGAGTGACAGTAATACGTAATTCTGTTTGTGTGAGTTACAGTGATACGTAATTCTGTTTTCAGGTGTCTCGTAAGTTGCTTTTGACTGAAGCTGACCTCGAGAAAGCTGAGTCAAAGACAGAATCTGCTGAGCTGTAAGTTGGTAATAACAGTCTTGGCATCTAAGCTTATTTTCATTTTATCTAATTCTGGTGTCAGGTAAAAACTCAGTCTCTTTTCTCATGAATAACGTAACAATATTTTATTGCACACAATGATTTCACAGCAGCAGTGATAAACTCACAGGAACAGTGCAATGGAAGCCAGGTAAAATGCTTCTAGCATATACAAGACTTTGGTGGAACCTGTTTCAAATTTAAGGCAAGTCTCTGACAGGTGTATAGCAGCTCATTCACGTGTATGCTTGTTTGGGTGTATCTCTTACGGGTTCTTAGGCTGTTTGATAAAAGATTTTAACTTTGGATGGTCATAAATGTTGTTGTTGGCTATGCATGTTTGATCTTAGGTGTGGAGTTTGAAATAATAAGATAGATTTTGAACGTATGATAGATTTTGACTTAATTGTACATTTAGATTTTTAACGGTAGTTGGTTCATTTAATCTTTAGTGTCGAATTATGTGTTTTTTTGTATGTTCTGTTAATTTAGAAAAGCAAAACACCTTCAGGAGGACATGCACTCATTAACCAATAAACTGAAGGGCATGCAGGTCAAGGTGGAAAAGGTACGTGACAGTCGTACACTGGAGGCTCACGAAAAATTCTGTTGAAATCCTGACTTGCTCGTTATAGATTTGTGAAACTGCTTGGTTCAATAGTTAATTTCCACTTGTCAATATACAGTTATGTTTGGGCTTTGTGTTTTACGGGAGGGTTTTGAATTTTGGCTGTTACTTTATATTTGGAGTCATTGTGCAGCATCATTGTTTTCATTTCTGTGCTTCAACCAAGAGACCATCAGACCATGCATCCCCAGAACTAAGCCTTTTGCTTATTAGTGAAAACAATAAATGTGCCGTTGCTGAAGTTTTTGTTACAATGCATGATCTTATACATTGGATTTATAAGAGTGCTCCTATAGCACTATTTCCATGCCTTCAAATGAAAGATTAATGAGTAATTAAATGAAGACGTTGTTTCTTGTCTGAAGGCAAGCGAACGTGAGGAGAAGTATGACAAGACAATTAACGAGCTGCGAGCTACTCTGAAGAACGTAAGCATCAAGTCATTTGCTACATAATTAGTCATGTAATGCTTCCATATCGAAGCTGGTCTAGGAGACTGTGCAGTGAATAATTCTGAATAGTGTTGTGAGGCGGAAAAATTGTCCGGAAAATGTCATATTTTTCCGGAAAATTTCGGAAAATTTAGTGTATTTTTCCGGAAAATTTCCAATAATTTTCCATCAATAGAAAATTACTAAATAACAATTTAAATGTAATAGTTTTAAACATCACTCATAAGCTATCTTATGTAGGTATAACTGAATACTTTTATTCAGAGGGCACTGTTAGTGCTTACTGTTCAGTGTGTTCACAAGGCTCAACAATGACAATACATTTAAGAATTAATTGCAATTAAACTTCACTGTTAATTTAGAGAAAAAAATTTATGATTTAGTCTCCTTAATATTTTTTAGTTATGAAAACATGAGACAAAATCAGCAATTGATGCAGTAGTAGGCTAGTAGCGCTCATGAATAAGCTGGTGCCCTGCGCTTGGCTTTCGAGGCGCTTTAGAAGTTTGGAGATTACGATTACGAGGCTACTATAGACACCATTTTAATACTGCAACAGAATAATTTTTATGAGGCCTATTATACTATTATTTTATGGACGCCAATCATCGTCAATATGACGGCATCATTAAATAAACGTGTTTACTACTATTATTTTATGTTTTGAAATATAATGTTATTGGCATTGCCATTGAAGTCTGAGACCAATATATTTTAAAATCTGTTTAATGTTTATTTTAATTCCTTTACTTACTTAGGTGAATGTTGCCTGCATTGACAGAAATACTGTAAATAATAGGAACTTTAAAAAACAGAAATTTTCTAGTGTTGTCTCATACTAAAATCTGACATTATTAATTAAATGTATTTTTCTGGTTCTGCGGAAATTTTCCGGAAAATTTCCCGAAAATTTTCCACAAAATATTTTTCCGGAAAATCTACATCACTAATTCTGAACATTATATCTCAATGCCACAACTGCAAAGATACGCTATGTAACCTGGAGCATTAGCATTTGTGGTGACTGTAGACGTGTGTAAAGCATTTTAGAAGTAGCTTACTTGCTACTGATGATGCTATAGAAATTGCTGTATTTACAATTACAATTACTCTTGTGAGCCTGGGTAGATGACATCTTCCCAAGATATTCACGAGCCAGTTTGGTTTAGCTGTCATGCAGCTGGCCACAGAGGTACTTCAGGAAGAATTCATTTCTTTCTCTTGACATAATAACTGGAAATCTGAACATGGGCATTTTGTTTCCCAGAACTTGGCTAATTACTAACAATGGTGACTTTATGTGGTAACAAGGGTAAGCCTACACAAACGCCCTAAGGTGGAGAGGCATCTGTACTTCAGCAGACTTGAATTTGCCATTCTTAGTTAGCGAAGCAGCAACCGTGGCCTGTGTTGCGTACTATTAGATCACAGGGCACGTGCATCACTGTAGAAGCTCTTTAAATTATTAATTTATTTTTGGATGTGTTATAATGTTTAATCATGTAATGAATTGTTGGAACAACTGGATGGGCTCTATAAAATTTGCTGTGCAACAACAATCTGTCCTGTTTTCTTATGCCAGTGCTGTTTTGCATATAAATCGTCGTCGTCATTGCAAGAAATTCATATAAATAGGCATATAATGACATATATAATGACATGGCATTATATGACATGGCATATATGACAGTCAACCTCTCAAGGCATTATAAATCACGCATGTATAAATAAGTAAATGATTTGATGGTGTTCTGAATTAGAAACCTTGAAAGATTTTAGCAGGTTTTCTGAATTAGAAACCTGTAAAAGTTTTAGCAAAGCCCATTTCCCAGTTGATTTGTTTTCATGTACATAGCTAATTTCCGTTCCTTGTTTCGAACTTTTGCATGACGCTTTTAGGCCGAAAGCCGTGCGAATGAGTCGGACCGAGTGATTGCGAAGCTTCAGCGAGAGGTGGACCACCTCAGAGGTAAGTGCTGTGTTTTGTAATACTTCTAGTCTTGGATATAGTTTGCTGAATGGAATTCCTCGAGTACGTAACATCTGGAGTGACTGTGACAGTCGGCCTCTTCAAATCCAACCTTGATCGCCAGTGAAACATTTTAGGCTTCACTTAAGATGAACCTTTTTAGATCTAGCAGGTAGCTATGTCTCAACATCCTTGAGAAGTTGCAAGGTATCATTGTGTTACATAAATCCATACCTATCAATGCAGCATCATGCTTTCTCTGTGGTTGGACCTTCTACCTGGAACAGACTTCCTTGGACCTATGCACAGTCTTAGCCAGGGATTCTGAATGTACTTTCTATAAATGCTTGAAAATTGTTCTTTTCTCTTGGGATTGGGCTGGGAGCACCTCTGAGTAGTTACCCTTGAGAGGCACTATATAAATGCTGTGAATGAATGAATAAAATAGTTTTATAACAAAGGAACATTGCTGAATAATTTGTTTGTTGTAGTTAAGGGAAATCATTTTATTTTTGGTTTCAGATGAACTCCTGCAAACCAAGCTGCAATACCAGTCGCTTCGGGAAGACATGGAGCCCTTTGGTCACGACATACGCGCCAAATGAGTCGGTGCAGTTGTACGTAATAAGTGACGAACATTTCTCAATTGGGGAAGAACAATGCCATTCATTCATTCATTTGTCTGTTTTCTTTTATTGCTGATTATAAATCTAAATGTCAATTGCTTCTGCTTAGTGTCATAATATATCAATGCTCTTTTGTTTGGGATGAAGGTATTACTTACTTAAATGCCTTTTTTGACTAGTGTGGCTAGAGCATGGGATGGGAATCTCCTGTCTCATGTCAAAGCACATTCATTGTTTGTTGCAAGAGTCTGATCTGTTGTCTACTTAATGTCTGACTGTGGTCTTCAATGACTGCTTCATTACAAGGCAATTACGTTGTATACAACATGGCAATTATGAGCTTAAGGTAGATTCGAACCTGCAACCCTCCAGTTACAAGGCACAGAACATACCGCTACACCACTGTGTCCCATATAATCGGATAAACAATATAATTCTACATGTCTTTTCGTTCACTCGACCTCTTTATTTTTGTTTTCAGACAGTGCCTGACGCGACGAGAACGGAGTTGGTGAACGGCGTTTCTCTTCTTCCTTCGTTCCAGTCCTCTGTAAAGTTGTCCCAAGATTTCGATGTTAATCAGCTTTTAGCGCTAATCGCATTCTTTGTCTTTAATGTCTCTACTGTTCTGGCTTCTGTTTGCAGACACTGAAACCTCGATGATGTGTGCTTTGCTAATTAGTAGACCCTATTACGGCATGGGTCGGTCACGGACTTCTAGTAGATGCATGGGTGTAATAGTCTTTTGTTACTCTTTGGGATATCCAGTTCTCGTCATTTCATACAGAGCACAATTAAAATGTGATGTCTATGACACCGGACACTATTGCAGTTGTAGACAGGGTATCTTCAGTAGTAAAGAGCAGTTGGTGTGTGCTACAGTCAGTCACCCATATAATTATCATTTAATATATTAGTAAGAGATTAATGTGTCTAAGGTCAAACTTGAATCAAGGCTAATAGAAATAAGAAAGCGACATGGCTGTGTGACGCTGATGTGTGGTCAGATACTTTGTGTGTTGGTGTTTCAGTATCATTAGTGTATGTTGTTGGCAGACACTTTTAAAGTCTGTAGACTTATTCGTACATGGTGGCTAAAGACTTCTACTCCTTGCAGAGTTTTTGCTGTGGGTTTCGTGCATTTCGGTTTTGGCTTGATGCAGTTTTTCTTCTTTTACCAAATACGAGTTTGCTGGCTGTGACTGCCCAAATCACAGGTAGTGTACAGGTGAGAGGTATTCTGGTACTTGACGTTGGCTGTTCAGGTTGAAGGGATCTTTTCGGTCTTGTGGACTTCTACGGGTATGTCTTTGGGATTGTGATTCATTAGGTTTCAATCAGTTGCTACAGATTTTATTTACAGCACAGATTGCCAATCATTGGATGTTGACCTAAATCGAGTGCTTGTGTTGTGAGGGGCAACTGAGTGTTAAATGAAATCATGTAGGGTCTTCTACCAGCTTTTGGGATCATGCCATTCCTAGGTCTTAGTCTGGCAGTCTGAAGATTTTATCTATCGCAGTTTAGATACTTCCCAGCGACCCGACAAAGTCACTACCATCTTCGCTTTCGGGCCCATGATTTCAATCTGCAACCCAAGGATGATCAGAATTTCATTTCGCAGATCCTTTTTAAGAACGCTTACTAATATCGAAAGCAATTACTCAACTTGTGAGCATCAGTGATCTATATTCAGGGCCTAGACTATGTTACGCAAACTGTAATCCCGATTTGTGAACAAGTTGCATTTTGGCTACATCTTGTAATCTCTTAAATAAACGAATATTGAATTGCCCAGATCCTTGGGTGCATTTCATAAATTGTCTGCTAGTGTTCCAATTGACTGCTGAGTGATGAAATTAAATCGTAGTGGCTGTGACCTGCTTTGGGATTGTATTATGCCTAGATATGGCATATATTTTATCCAAATGCATTGGTTTTGAATCATTTGAGAATTTTTCTACTGGTGTGCTCAAGACGCAACAGATGGTTGATATGAATCATGTGGTAAAAAATTTTGTGGTAATTCTGTGCATTTAAATCATGAGCATATGATGTATTTTGTACTCTTGATGCTTTTTTATTCATGGTAATTTGTAAATGTGTTTTTTCACATTTCTTTGAACCACTGTGTTTATACGAAATCTTGATAATCTGGTTGCTAGACAGAAGGTTCCGACTTCACTTTTGCTTTGGAGCTTTTACTTTGTTGCATTTGTTCAGCTTCTTAAGGAATTTAAGGTGTGTAGGAACCAGTTAAGTCTGAGGACATCTTTTCCTGCTTAACAATTCACTTTTGGTGTTTTGATTTTGGTACGCCATGGATCGTCTTTCATGCTTACTGCACTGTGGATGTTGCCAGATTGAGTGTGCGAGAACTTGACACTTGAGAGCTGCTTCTAGCAAATATACAGACTACTGCAAGAGGCATTACAAAACTATAAACTTCTACCATCTAGGCTATATCCAGAACTACCAGAAGCATTTCCACCAACCTGCTATTTCCACACCAGTTAGCGAAGCATGCAGCAACCATGGCCTGTGTTGCGTACTATTGTGTCAGCCTGTCGTAAATATGTTTACACTTTGTAAGCTGTAATTTGACGCAGATCATTTTTTCCGTTCATTCCACAAGTTAACAGATGGCACGTCCAGAAACATGTTTTCTATGTAATGTATGTAGCACTGCTTACTGTAATTAATTTACTTGTTTACTCTGTAGGATTGCTTCGCATATTTGCGCTGATTTTTATGTAATTCTCAAATGTCTGTGCAAAGAACTGGGGTTTAGTGTCTTGATTAGCTGTTTCAGATGCTGTAGTAAGTGCAGAGTACATGTAAGTAGGTAGAGGTTGAACTCAACACCTTCAGGAATTGGTCGTGCTGTCGTTATCGAATCTGCGATCGTCAAAGCTATTCTTCCAAGGTGTTGGTTGCAGTGCAGAGATTAAGGATCGACTCTAAGCAAGACTTTGTGCTTTTGTGTATCTGAACTTCTGACTGTAGTTTACATAGGTCATTAGTAGCTGCTGAGAAATTTTAGTTGCATGGTGATAACCTCTGTTTTCGCTTTCATTGTAAACAGACATTCTGTTAAATTGGTAATGGTTAAATTACAGCAAATCTTGTTTTCCTAGACTCTGAGTTTAACGTGACTCGAAATGAAATGTTTATTAATACAACAGATTGAAGACAAGTGTTATTTTCAGCATATGGGGCTCTGTTTTGGAAGAGGAAGCTCCTAGTCATAGTGTTTAAGAGAAAGCTACGACTGATTGGCAATTGAGCATCCTGGTCATTTACAGTGGTTCTCGCACAGTTAAGTGTGTTCTCAACCACTTAAGACCATGTTATTTATGAATGAATTTGGTTTTCAAGAAACTGAGAACAAGAAACACCCAATCTTTGTTGGGCCTTTCTCCTGCGATGAGATTCTTAGCAACATAATGGTGACTGATGTTATCTATATTGTCCGATGCTATGGTTTACAGTACCAGTGATGGGCAAAATACTTTTCAAAAGTATTTTGAAAATACTTTTACAAAATACTTTTCAAAAGTATTTTGAAAATACTTTTACAAAAGTACTTTTCAAAAGTATTTTGAAAATATAAAATAGTATTTTGAAAATACTTTTGAAAATAGTTTTTCAAAATACTTTTTCAAAATCAACATTTTCTACTTTTATTGATACTCAGTAGTGTGTAGGCCCTACCGTTAGATCGCGTTAGTGTGCTTGACAGTGTGATCTGTAGTTTCTAATGACTTGAAGCATTGATATAACTGTAATTGCAATTAGTAACTTCTACTGTGCCGGTGTCTAAATACTTTTGCACAAGGAATAGACCGATGGTACACAAAAATCAAGCCATAATCAGGTCAAAATCCAGAAGATCAGTCCTTAACATTAAGACAGATAGGCGGCCTATGATGGTGGATAAGCGGTTTCAAAGAGACAATTTTTAAGTTGAGAATGAAATAACACAAGCCGCTGATCAGAGCGCAAATACACAGGAAGGGAGTTCTAAAATGTAGGTCTAGCAATGGAATATGCTCGTTCACCAAGAACAGTTCTTTGTATAACGCCAAAAAAAATGTGTGTTTCGGGTAACAGTGGTTTTAAAATCTGGGTAGGTAGGTAGGAAAAAATTTTTATTTTGTAAACTATTTTTATGCAATGCTGCATCGTTGTATAATAATAAACGAATATATCGTCATCATATTTCACCTTGCTGAGGCCAAAAAAAATTTGTATGCAATGGAAAGCAATGTTATCAATGTCGCAAAAGTTAAATTCATGTGTCAATTAAAAAAAAATTGTAATTAAAAAAATTTTTTGTTAAAATAATAATTTTTTCAGAAAAAAAATTTTTTTCACAAAATTTTCACAGTCGGGCCTAAAAGATTGACTCGGTCGGGTTACCGGAAACACAACATTATTTTGTTTTGGCCTAATGCAAAGAAAAGAAGACCAAAGAGAAACCTGATATAGGCCTATATCCAGATACAACAAACTCACAAGCAGTGGCGTAACGAGGGGGCAGGGGGGCGGCCGCCCCCGGGCGCAGGACGGGGGGGGCGCAAAATTAGTTTATTAAAAAAAAAAGAAATCAGACAAGAATAGACAAAAACAGTACACAAAAGTAACTATTATGTACGAGTCTGGCAGGGGCGCAGGCGCCAGGGGCGCAAAATGAGGCTTGTGATAATGTAACCACTAAAAAAGACGGAAAAGCAAAAAAAAAAGGTCATCAGAATTTTTGGGGAAAGTAAGAAAAAAATTGTCAGGAAATTCTTGCCCCGGGCGCACGAACCCCTAGTTACGCCACTGCTCACAAGTAGTTGATTGGCCAGAAGATTATTAATTAAGCATTTTACATTTGGCAGAAGTTTTGTAAAATTTATTTCTGAAAAGTGCTTTAGAAAAGTATTTTGGAAAAGTATTTTGAATTCTCCAAAATACTTTTTTAAAACTATTTTGAAAATACGTTCTGTGCCAATACCCATACGTTTGTTCTCCTTGCCGTCCAGGAAACCCTTATTAGTAGGCCTACCTGCCTCAGCCCTCTCATTTCAAAAGCATTTATCCTCTTCGTCAGATTTCTTTCTAGATGGTCCAACCCATACCAGGGCTGTTAAAGGCTTGGTTATTTGGTTTTTGGGTTTTTGGTTTAAAACAAAAAAAAAACAAAATCTGCAAATTTTGGTTTTCTCTTCGTCAGATTTCTTTCTAGATGGTCCAACCCATACCAGGGCTGTTAAAGGCTTGGTTTTTTGGTTTTGGGTTTTTGGTTTAAAAAAAAAAAAAAAAACAAAAATCTGCAAATTTTGGTTTTTTACAAATTTCAAAATTATAAATGCCAAAAATGTCGTCTCTTCAAGTCTCTTGGTAATTGTTGTATGGTCTTTGTTAACTTCGTTTTATGACATTCTACAGTTCTACTGTTCTAATTAATTTCATTTATAATATGCATCTGATTAATTTGAACGGTATTATGCCATTTTTATGAGTTTTATGATCCGAAATAGGAAAATCTCCAAAGCAAAAAACCAAATAAAACCAAAAAACCAAAAAACCAACTTTTCATTTTGAAAAAAGTTTGGTTTTTTGCACCTCTGGTCCAACCGTCGCAGCCATAGGCTTTAGTACATTGACTACACTAATAAGCTAAAATAATATTCTATGAGATATATATCAATGTTCACTGTTTGAGACCATTATTTTATTCAGAATCATTGCCATGGTGATTTCTCTGCCACGTGACTTCCGCCCACTTCGTTTGAGATTGAGAGTAGAGATTTTTCGAAGCCCTTCCGATTGTATTAGATTATTTAATTGACAGTCGCAGTTCTAGTTCTTCTTTATTCGTTAATTCATTAGTTATCTTAAGGTAGTTTAAAATAGTTATTCTTAGCGTTAAGTCTAGTTTTATCCGTTCTCTTGTTGACTACTTCGTTTATCGTAATCGTCGGACTGTAGCGTGGATTTCTACTGCTCTACTATCACGAGGACAATCCGAGGCACCAACGCCAGACAAGAGAGTCGACTGAGACCAAGTTGGACAGTGTGAGCCAGAGGCCGACTCCTCTGACAATGCAATTCAGAGAACGGGTGCACGAGTCTAATGGGCACAAGAAGACAACATCAGGTACAGCATCAGGTACATTCAGCCACGCGAAAATAAAACAATCGCACCGCCGCCAAAACGAAAACAGCCCGAATGACGGATGACTGATGCCACAGTCGAAGCTACAAAATGCCTCAACAGTCGATAGTTGCTTTCCTTCTTCTCCATTCTCCGTATAAAGAGACCGACCGAATACTTCGACTGCCTGACGTTGCGGAGTCACGTCACCCGCAACCAGACAATCCGTCACAAGGTCACCGGCTGTGGTGAAAATCTCGCATAACGATTGCAAAGCTGTTGAAAAGAAGGAAGAGGAGAAGGAAATCGAGGAGGAGGATGATCGAGCGCAGAGAGGGACCATTTGGCCAAAAACAACAGGATCTAGACATGGTGGCCTGCTGCTGCTGTTGTTGCTGCTGCTGTTGGTTCCTCGCTCAATTTAAATGACGAACGAGACGCACGGTTACAGAAAGAATTGAATATGTCGCTTGACTCCGGCTCGTTCTGCTGAAACGAAAACTCCTTCGCCACCCTACATAGGGATCCTTGAAATGAGAGCTCGATCTCCGCCCTACATAGGGATCTTTTAAATGAGTTCTCGTTCACCGTCACCCGTCGAAGCGAAGTGTCACCTGCTCAAAGAAGCTCTAGACTGCCGAAGGGGACGAGTTACATGCTGAAAAATGACAAAGAAAATGTAAGAAAGTTTTGATGATGTTCTTATCTTATGATACCTTGACTTACCTTGCAGCACTTTACTTAACAATAACCATGCCTTGCTTTACATTGCTGACCCTTCCTGTGTTCAGCTGGAAGTGGATGGATGGATGGATGGCTGGATAGTTGGATGAATGGATGAGTAGTGGACGGATGGATAGGCGGGTTGATGGATGAATGGATAATACGGGTGGATGGATGGGTGGATAGATTACGGTACTGATGGAAACCAGAAATGAGGGTACGGAGGTCAGGAATAAGCGTGTTGTTCTCTGTGAAATTATCCTGGCCTAATGATGCTTGGTAATAAGTTAAGGCGGAATGTTTCAGTCCTTGTTCTGTATACGGGGATTGTTTGGGTTTTTGCCCATAGGGGCCATTTTGTCTTGTACGGACCGTAGTTGCATAATTATGGCATTTGCACTTATCCCAGATTTTGATGATCGCGCCAACCCTCCTCCGCCAGCATGACCACGTGGAGCCAACGAAGGATCGAATTTTCCATATGGGACCTGATGGAAATGTTGACAGAGTTTCGGTCTTCATAAAACACGGACATCTCCGAAGTGAGGACATCAACCTTTCTCAAAGAGAGAACTCAATCTTAACGAAATGCAGGGCACACACTTCATCGACCAGAAGGAACTGTTACCCTGGGCACGGCCTTCGTGAAAAACGCAAGAATCGTTGATGTGTTGTTGGCACGCAGTTCATGAAACAGACAAAACTATTCCTGGAGGCTGGGTCTTGTTGAGCTCAGAAAACCTGTGAGGGTTCAGCCTTCGTCATACAGGGCATATAAACAGGTCTTCGTGAAACAAAAGAGAACTTTTCATAAGCTGAATGAGAGAAACAAAGAAAACTTGAAGTGTTACCCTTTTGTTGGCACCTATGAACATCGTCACGCAGCTTTTCCTCCTGGAAGCAAGGAAGATAACGTCACTAAAGTACTCTACAGATTCTGTCATTACGAAAAAGCGACACCTGGTGAGTAAAAAATTGAAACAATGCATATTTTATAGTCCAATCTGATTGCATCTAGTCTTCGTTATATAAAAGAGATCGTTGCATCTAATCTCATCTTATTTCATCTGAGCTTCTTCTATTGTGCCACACCAATTGACCCAGATGGATGGGTGAGTGGACGGACGGACGGATGGATGGATGGATGGATTATTGGATGGTCTATCGATACGCTCCATTGTCAGGCTGAATGCAGGATTCGCCTTTTCGCGAACAGCAGAGTTCACTTACTCACTTTGAGCCCATTTTCATTCTCTCCTTCCAATCATCCATTATTCCATCCATCCATCAATCAATCTCAATAACATGCGACTGACGTGCAGCTCTAAACCATCGCAGTTCTTACCAAAGATAGAACCGTATATGAAATGGAATCCTACTTAAAGATAGAAGCCCTACATACAGAGCCAACCCAACTTAAAGATTGAAGAGTGTAATTATGAATGCATCTACCTAACCATCTAAGCTAATCTAATCCAACCTAATCACATCCAATCTAATCTAATCTGAACTAATGACTTCTAATGATGTCTTTTCAGTTGATGGTCAATTACCTTTGTGCCTGTGTGTCTGCCTGCATGCCTTCCTTTCTGCCTGCCTGTGCGTATCTCTGTATATCTATGTTTTTCGGGTTGATGATTGCTTTTATTGTATACACTCAACTGAGCAGCTTGGAATCTGATGGTTATCAACTGGATCAGTTTTAAAATATAGTTTATATGATTTAAAGTTAACAGAGGCCATCAGTCTCTATGCTGTATTATACTCTGATCATTAATCTTTAAGCAGTTTCGAAACCTGTTCAATAAAGTGGAGATATAGACGTAAGAATTGTTCAACACAGGCTTTGCTTTCCTTTTTATAGTTTCCAGTTGTTACGCTGCACTGTGTTGTGAGATTTGTTCCTCGAGACGTTACTGTTACAGCGTTTCTTACCTTGCTTTACTTTCAGCCTACTCAAACTTCAGCCCGAAACGTTCTGTCGGTCGCACAACTTCAAAATTCTGTACGATTCTTCGTCAGGTGGAGCAGTCGTCTACGAACCACAATCTGATCCAGGTCATTTACCAGAAAGTCGGGAATTTTGCGTCCAGTCTTTCGGTTCGGAACACGCTAGTGAAGGTAGGATATGATCATGTAATCAACAAAGAAATGGCCTACCTGTCCGAGGCTAGAACGGATACTTGGCTCTTCTGGCGTAGGGACAGAATCCACTCCTCCGAGAACTGTTCTTAATAGATATGTCTAATATATTAGTTACTTCCTCAGCCATAATAGATTTACTGACCGTAAATTGTCAGTGGGAAGATCAGATGGCGAGAGAAATGAGTGACCACCGGACCTCGTATGTCCACGAACATGTCTCTGTCGCTTTTTATTTCCATTGTGATGACGTTTGTAATAAGGCGTGCGTTGTATTTATAAATGTTCAGTCACATTTATATAGCGCCGCTCAAAGAGCGAAACATGAGGGACGCTCTCTTCGATAGCCTATGTGATGATAGATGTCATTAAGGCCTACACTTTCACATATGTTAAATAGCAGACCAATGCACAGTAAAGTAGAAGGTTCACCAGTGGCAATCCGATGCGCACAAGTGGAATCAACCAACGGATTCTCATCAACAATACACTAGATTACACTATGTGTCGCATAATGTAGCGCCTTTTGAGTCTGCCACCTCACATGACTATTTAGCTCGTCTAATTGTTTAAGTCCGTTTCAAGATAATTTGAAAGTGTTTGCTGAAGAGAATTAAATGCAACAGCATATACATACAGCAGAAGAGTGTTCGAAAAGGAAGATCCAAGACATGAGATGACACAGTCGGCTCGAGTTGATGGACGGAAGCTCTGCACCTGCATGGCTTCACGAGCAGCTGAGCGCAACGATCGCTGACCTGCTTGACCTTACAGGCCTGTGGGCCTGCCGAGAAAGCCTTAATAGTGCACTAGTGCATCTATTATATGTAGCTTAACCCCTTTTATAATGAAAATCTGTAATAAATAATCGCTAGGTGAGGGTAACGTAAAGTGTCCATTTATATTGCATGAATTTTACAAAAAACTCAATCAACGTCCTTGCGACAAAAGGAAACCAAACAAGGCTCCATCGCAGGGAAATCTTGTACTTTATTCTTTTTTGTAATGATACTGCAATATGTCATAACGTGTAATAATATTAATCTTCGTGGGTTTCCTGTGTTTCTTTAGATACCGGTGAGGCGACGGAGGCGATATGGGATGCATGTGACGAGATTGAGGCGAGAAGGGATGGGTGTGACGAGATTGAGGCGAGAAGGGATTGGTGTGACGAGATTGAGGCGAGAAGGGATGGGTGTGACGAGATTGAGGCGAGAAGGGATTGGTGTGACGAGATTGAGGCGAGAAGGGATGGGTGTGACGAGACTGAGGCGAGATTGTGATGGGTGTGGTGGGTGCCCTATGGCTCTATCGTGTGTTTTATTATGTATTAGGGGTTTATTTGTTGTAGTCCTGGCGGGCCGCTGGCGTGGTGTGAAAACCCGTAAGCTCATTATGGCAGGAGGGCCACTGGCGTGGCATTAAACCCCGCAAGCCCCGTATTATTACTTTTGAATTTGTTTTTTATTTTCTTAATTTTGTATTGTCTTGTCGATGAGCCTAGGGATGAGAATGAGGATGAGAGGGAAGAGGGTAGGAGAAGAAAGAAGGGGCAGAGGGATGAGAATGAGGATGAGAGGGACTGGGTTTGAAGGGAGAAGGGGCAGAGGGATGAGATTGAGGATGAGAGGGACTAGGTTAGAAAAAAGAAGAGGCAGAGGTTGAATCGAGGCAGGGCAACTACAGTAGAATCCGACAGAAATTCTACTTAAAGACGATAAAGATCTCCAGAAGGTACAGTATATCGGAAGTTTAATGTATGCAAGAGCTGATGAGATCAAATGCTAATTATTTTATTATTCTAGTCTAGTAGGTATACACTGATATGAACTTTGAGATGGACTCATACGAAATGCTCTGTCTCTCTGTCTGTCTGTGTGTGTCTGTCTCTGTCTGTCTGTCTCTCAAATTGTCTCTAATTAAAGTTTTGACGTCTAGCACGCCAATATAATATTATTCATTTATTCTCTGTCTCCCTCTCTGACTCTGTCACTGTCTCTCCCAATCGCTGTCTTCTGTCTCTCTGTCTCTCTCTGTCTCTTTCTCTCTCTTTCTCTCGACATAATACATGTAAGGCTGAGACACGTGTAACCGTGGTCACTGGTCCATTTTGCAAGGCTATACGAGACGGTCTTTCGGTTTGTCGGCAGTCCATTTAGTGCTGTGAGGGGAGAGGGAGAAACAGATTTGCAACAAAGACAAATGTATCATTCGACTAACTTCTAAACTTTTTTTACAGTGTTCGTCAGGGAAGTGAAATGATTGTCAGACAAACGCTTCAACCGCCGAGATGTGAATGACTCGATACACTCGACTTCATTTCCTCAACATCGGCAAATCTATGGAAGCTGCTTAAGCGAAACAGTGGACAATTAAACGAACTGACTGGAATAAAGATAGGCTACAATATAACTGGAAACGGATACAAATAAAACGGTGTATAATGTTACATCTTGTTTTTTATCTGTTGTCGTTGTGCTACTTTTCACTGTTGTATGCATTGCCGACACCGGAGAGAGGATTGGTAACCACTACTTGGGGGGAGTTACACCCTTGCCTGCCAGCATGCCACACAGACCCCATGTGATACACATATTCCCATAAGCGATCCCTAAACAGTGCATGTGGAGTCTAATATATGGCATCTAATGTCTATGAACATGCAGAGGTTACATAGGAGACCCATAAGGGGCCGAAGGGTCCCGCTAACCATGCAGGGCCACCTGGGGTAATAGCAGTAGATAACGTAAAGAGGCCAATCGTGCCGGGAATAAGTAGCCTATTATATAGAAATTGGTCGCAAAGCCATAATTGTTAAGACAGCGTGAAAGATTTTGTTGATGGTTTGAGTCCTATAGTAAATTGTCGTTGATATATTCGTGCATACTCTGTAGTCCTACAGAGTAATTTATGTTGAATTCTAGAGTACGAATAGAGTCTACTGTTGTCGATGAACTGTTTGTTAAATATATACTTAGGCCTACACATAATAAAATCAGTGTCTTATCCCGAGTCAACGCAGACAAATCGAGCGAGCCACCGATTCTTAACCAAATCGATTGTTGTCAACAAATTTATTGCGTTGTTATTGTATTGTATTGTATTGCTTTGCTTTAATGAACGACACGACAATTATGAAAATAATAACTTTGTTTCAAATTTTATTAGCAGAAATTGAGTAGCAGATCCAAATCGAATTCCAACTCAAATGCGAGATAGCCTAATCTAAACAGTTTTAAAATTAAAAAATCTAATACGCCTGTGGAACTAGTAAATCGCTAAACTCTGTGTTTTAAACGAAAACTACTCTAAATTGCTCTAAGGACTGACTAATGAGGATTTCACAAGCGTCTGCTGTCGGGCGAAGTACAAAAAGTAGTTATATGAAAATGTGTCGGGAAACCAGGGGTCGTCTCTCTATTCGTCTTCTTTGCTGAGTGGTTCAAGGCTCTACCAGGATGCCGAAACCCCAGGCCTCAACAAAGGTTGTCCGGTCCGACTCTCGTGGTCTATCGAGAGGTTTGGATTGATCACCAGCGACACACTCACACACGTAGAACACCGCTTTAATAGTTCTTCTCATCGACGATTGACAGAATCACATCAACAGGCAACTTGACATCGAGAGAGAACTGCACAGCTGCTTCCTCGTCACTCCTATCATCAAGCAGGCCCTCTAGCGACAGCGTCTCGGATGGCTGGTCCGTAGATCGACGGCAGGTCCTCTTCAGACTCCACCAAGACTGCGAGGCCGATGCAAAGCTCGAGGCCGAATCTTCAGGCGGTCTTCTCCAGACTGACTGTCCCATGGCCAACCCCTGCCTTATATACCTATCAGAGGTGCAGAAAACCCTGGTGCCCCAACACCTTTCCCATGGGGTGCAACTAGAAATGGCACCGGTGCAATATCTCAAAATGGCACCGGTGGTGCAGTTTCTCAAAAGAGCACCGGTGGTGCAGTTTTACCGGCCGGTGCTACCTACTCACCACAGGGTATATCTTAAATTGGCACCGGTGCAGTTTTACCAGCAAGTGCTATATGTAAACCACATGATATATCCTATAATGGCACCGGTGCAGTTTCACCAGCAATTGCTATATATAAAGCACAGGACATTTCCTAAAATGGCTCCGGTGCAGTTTGCAGCTCTCTCGGTGTCAATATCAACAGGTACAGAACAAGAAATCGCACCAATACAATTATCAAACATTGGCGTTCCATAGAGTGCCAAATCAACTATCTAACCGTATCAGCTCAATAGGAAGTGCCTTGAAATTAATACTACAGCGCTCCATAGAGTGCCCAGCCAATTACGAATTTCGCAACAATCCCCGCCGACCAACAATACCGAAAGTCTCTTTTCGGAAACCTAGGTCAACCCAACTTAAAATTTGGCCAAAACCATGACCCCAAAGAAAATCTAAATGAGCTGCTACAGTTAGCAAGCAAAGATCCATTTCAGCGTCCAAGGCGTTTCGCCTAATATCCACTATCAATCAACGAGACTTAAGTGCAAGAGATAACTAGAGTAAAGTCTTTGCATCAAAACAATCAAAGAAAACAGCAACCGACAAAACTCAAAACGACAGCTCTCAAAACAAAAGTCTCTCCGCAGTCTCAAAAATTTCACGCAAAGTCTCTCGAACACACATCTAGCATCAGTCTCTCAAAGCCGAAGCCGAGTCTCTACACATCTACCAGACCAAAAGTTCTCACAGCAAAGTCTCAAAGCAGCAAGAGTCTCAGCAAAAGTCTTGCGTCGCCGTTCTTTCAAACCGTTGCTCAAAGTGTCTGGACATTGTGTCCTGTCGATCGATCGTACAGAGTCGGTTGGCGACGTCACACGCCCGTGGCTTACTGGAACCGTACGGGTCTCCGGATCACCCGACGCGGTCGAGGGTGGTTATCGAAGACCTCGCTGTGTTCTTCCGTAGGCTGATTGTCGTTGGTGTCGTCTTCCCTCGCCGACTGAAAACAATGCTTCAACTTGTCCACATGAGCGACAAAGGGAGGGGACCTCGGCGACTTCCGCAGCAAATAGTTGACCGGCCCGCATCGTTTCAAGACTTCATAAGGCCCGCAATAAAGTTTCTGCCACTTGGGGCTTCGTCCCTGGTACCTTCGCGGAGTGAAGTACCAAACAGAGGTTCCCACGTCGAAAGTGGCGGGACGTACACGGAGGTCGTAATCATGTTTCCTCCGTTCTGCTGCTCGACGTAATTGCTCACGTACCTCCCGATACGCTGTCTCCATCCTCTCGGCTAAGTCTTCGACATAACTTGAGTAGGTGGCGTTGCCCAATTCAAACCCTGGGGGCCGTCCATAAACAAGGTCCAGTGGCATCCGATTTTCTCTTCCATACAGTAATCGGTTTGGTGAGAACCCGGTTACCTGGTGGATTGATGCCCGATACGCCGCCAAAACGTGAGGCAAAACCTCATCCCAGTCGCGCTGGTGGCTACTAATGATTTTTCCCAGCATAGCGTTTAGCGTGCGGTGGAACCTCTCAATTAGGCCGTTCCCACTAGGGTGGTAACTGGACGTCCTAACCTTGTCTACGCCTAGGAGCCTACACAACTCTTGAAACAAATGCCCCTCAAAATTCGTCCCTTGATCCGTGAGAATCTGCAATGGTGCACCGTATCTCACGATAACATTCTCAACCAGCGCCTTCGCTACTGATACGGCTTCCTGGTTAGCCATCGGGATCGCTTCCACATATTTACTGAAATTGTCCATCATGGTCAAAATGTAGATGTTACCCTTCCTACTCCTTGGATGTGGTCCCGTTATGTCCAAACTCAAACGCTCCCAAGGTTCTCCACAGGGCAGCGGCTGAAGTGGCCCTTGCCTGGGGGGTTTCCCTCTGCGATACTGGTTGCACTGGGGACAGCGTTGGCAAAAACGCTTCACGTCTCCCGACCAACCAACCCAGTACGCTCTCCTACGGATCTGCCATCGGGTTCGGCGCACTCCCAGGTGCCCGCCGGTTATTCCCGTGTGCGCGAGTCTCAAAAATTCCTCTTTCAAAGTCTTGGGCAACAGCAACTGTTCCACATCATCCATTCTTTTCCTGTACATAATGCCGTCTCGCAAATACAAACTCTCTCGCTGATGCCAGTACACCTTAACGGTAGCGCTCTCTGATAACACTTCCAGCAAATCGGGTACCGTAGCACCTTCAATCAACCACTGTTTTACGACCCTCAGGTCAGGATCTGCCTCCTGCGCTACTAAAATAGGGTCCGTTGAATCTGACTCATCACTCGGTGGCGCTAAGGTCGCTGTTCTCGTGGCCGCTACCACAGGAATCTGATCCTCTAATCCGCACTGACGACAAGGTTTTCGCGACAGAGCATCGGCATTGCCATGCCTCCTTCCTGGTCGGTGAATTATCTCAAACTCATACTCGGACAACCGCTCGAGCCACCGACCTTGCTGTCCAATCGGCTCTGGAGTTTTCCACAACCACCTCAATGCAGCATGATCTGTACGCAATTCAAACTTCCTGCCCAGCAAATACTGACGATAATACTTCACGAAGTACACAATAGCCAGCAATTCCTTTCGTGTAATACAATATTTGACCTCTGCCGTGGACAAAAGACGGCTTCCGTAGGCTATCACCTTCTCCTCTCCCTCAACTCTCTGCGACAATACAGCTCCAATTCCTATGTCAGAGGCATCACAATCTAAGACATAGACCCCTTCACTCTTTGGCAGTGTTAGCACTGGTGCCGTAGTCAGAGCCACCTTAAGTCTGGAAAAAGCAGTCTGGCACTCATCATCCCAAACAAATGCTCTACCCTTCTTGGTGAGAGCAAACAAGGGTGCAGCCATAGATGAAAATCCCCTAATAAACTTCCGATAATAGGAGCAGAGCCCCAAAAATGCACGTACATCTGTCAATCGTTCCGGCACTGGCCAAGCCGTCACATCTTCCACTTTGGATGGGTCTACCGCCACCCCGTCTGGAGTCATCACATGCCCCAAGAAACTGACAGTTCTCCTCAATAGCTGACATTTAGTTGGCTTCAATTTCAGATGCGCCTCTCTCAATCTCTGCAGTACCTGTTTTAATCGCTCAAGGTGTTGATCCAAGTCATTACCAAAAATAATGACATCATCCAGATACACTAAACATGTCTCAAAATTCAATCCGGATAGGGCAATGTCCATCAAACGCTGAAAAGTAGCCGGAGCGTTACATAAACCAAAGGGCATCACCCTCCAACGGAATATCCCTCTCCGAGTGACAAAGGCTGTCTTATCCGCATCTTTCATGTCCATCGCTACCTGGTGGTAGCCACTCCGCAAGTCCAGCGTACTGAACCAGCTCGCTCCTGACAAGGCATCTAAACATTCGTCCACCCTGGGAAGGGGGTACGAGTCCTTCTTCGTGCACTCATTTAAATGTCGATAGTCTATACAGAACCTCATCGTTCCATCTTTCTTTCGTGCCAGAACTACATTGGCAGCCCACTCACTCACTGCTGGTTCAATCACTCCATCTGCTATCATCTGGTCCATTCGTTCATCTATTGCGGCCTGGTACGCGAAGGGTTGCCTTCGTAACGGTTGCCTCACTGGCGCCGCGTCTCCTGTGTCTATTCGATGGGCGCATATCGATGTCCTGCCCAGGTCTCCTTCACTCGTGGAAAATACGTCACGATACTCTCGCAGGAGTCCCTCCAGCTTCTGCTTAGCTTCACGCGGCACGTCCTCAGGCAACTCATTTAATAGTGCCTCTTCGAACGGCGGCTCTCCGGGACTCTCCTGCGTCTCACCACTTACTTCTATCTGGACGGGATACAAACCGCCTAACAGTTGATCCTTGTCTAGTCGGATCGGTTCCTTAGTCAAGTTGACTACTCGCACCATACTATTAGAAGCCCTCTCATCCACTAAAACGCGTGCGACATGGACACCCGGCATAATCTCTCTAACTTCTGTCATCCAAGCGGGAGCCATGGCCGACAGGTTCCCGAATAAAGTCTTAGCAGCAATGTCCTGCTGACACTTAGGAGGGATCAACACGTCCTCCGCTACTATTACGCGCCTACACCATGTGGAACCGTTACCCTTTACCAATGGTATCTTACGCCGCCCTACAAATAATGCTCCTGTGCCAAAGCCTAGCCTACATTTATGCTGCCTCAGCCAGTCCATTCCTAACATAGGCTCGACGATCTGGTCAGAGACCAAGAACGTAGTGGGAATTGCAAACCCACGCCACATCTTAATTTGGACAGCTACCTCCCCAAGCACCCTAATTTCAGTACCATTAGCAGCCATCAACACGCGACTACAAGGAGTCAGTTCTAAACCCACTACAGCGGAATGCGGCACCAAACTCACCTCTGATCCGGTGTCGACCAGACAGAGTTGTGTCCCTCCGTTGATGGTTCCTCGGATGTATATGGCATTGCTTCCTCCTTGAACGGCTGACCTCTGGCGAGTGGTGTGGTTCCTTACGACGTCTTCTTCCTCCGATGACGGGACTCCTGGTTCGGCGGTGGCGTCTTGGCGTCGAAAGCGTCGGCCCTGACGGCAGTTTCTGGCGAAATGACCGGCTCTTCCACAGTTGAAGCAGGTCAAGGTTCTTTCTCGGTCGCGCTGGTTGTTCCCGAAGCTGGGTGCTTCGCGTCTCGGTTCCGGATCTCGATTGGTGCTGCTTCGTAGCTCGGCGAATTGACGATTGAAGCGTTCCTCCATGTCCATCTGCCACTTGCGCTGACTCTCAAGTTGTGCAGCAAGGAACCGGTCCAGTTGAGACTGCGTCGGACTGTTCGTCTCCGTTCCCTGGGTCCCTCGGACGCGGTTAGGTGCTCTCCGTCGATCCTCCTGTTCGGTTGTGCGCTGGTATGCTTCCAGCCGTAACGCCGTGCGATAAGCCTCGTCCAATGTTTTTGGTTCACGCTCCCGGACTTTCAAGGATAGCTCGCGGTCGTGCATCGACTCCAAGAATGCGTCCCGTGCGATGATCTCGGTTGTCTCATTTGACGGTACTGGATACGCCAACACAACCAACCGGCGTATCTCGTGAAGCAGGTTGCTCAGTGTCTCGTCCGTCCGCTGGCGTCGATAACGGAGTTGTGCCCTGAATGATTCCGCTTGTCCTTCGGAACCGTACCTCTGGCGTAGTCGACCGACTAATTCTTCGTAGGTGACGTCCTGCCTCGCTCCAAAGTCCCATAATAACTGCGTGGCAGCTTTTTCCAGAGAGCATTGCAGAAAGTCGACACGATCCGCTGACGTCCACCCATTGTGCCTGGCGCACACCTCGAATTGCGCGAGAAAGGACTCGAGTGAACCGGTGCCGTCAAACTTGCCCGGCTTCATCGGTGACTTTCTGTAGCCGAAGACGACATCCGTACTCTCGAGACGTTTCGGTTCCACTGGACGTTCCTCTGGTTGTCTCATAGGTCGTTGCACCGATTTCTCCACTGGACGTTTCTCTGATTGCTTCACCGGCCGTTGCTCTGGTTTTTCCACCGATCGTTCTGCTGATCGCGCCACGTTGTCCATCTCTGCAGGCATCGGATCATCGAAGTCAATGCCTTCGAGCAGGAACCTGGACTCCGTCGTCGATCTCTTCACAAATGGCGTAGAACTGCTTGGCTGGCGATGCGGCGGTTCTTCCACGTCCACCAGACTGTAGATGATGGTTGACTCCTCATCTGTCATTCTCGAACTTCCGTTGGCGGTTGTCGACTCGTGACGCTGAAACGAAAACTGCGTACCCCACTTCTGGTACCAGTTTGTCGGGAAACCAGGGGTCGTCTCTCTATTCGTCTTCTTTGCTGAGTGGTTCAAGGCTCTACCAGGATGCCGAAACCCCAGGCCTCAACAAAGGTTGTCCGGTCCGACTCTCGTGGTCTATCGAGAGGTTTGGATTGATCACCAGCGACACACTCACACACGTAGAACACCGCTTTAATAGTTCTTCTCATCGACGATTGACAGAATCACATCAACAGGCAACTTGACATCGAGAGAGAACTGCACAGCTGCTTCCTCGTCACTCCTATCATCAAGCAGGCCCTCTAGCGACAGCGTCTCGGATGGCTGGTCCGTAGATCGACGGCAGGTCCTCTTCAGACTCCACCAAGACTGCGAGGCCGATGCAAAGCTCGAGGCCGAATCTTCAGGCGGTCTTCTCCAGACTGACTGTCCCATGGCCAACCCCTGCCTTATATACCTATCAGAGGTGCAGAAAACCCTGGTGCCCCAACACCTTTCCCATGGGGTGCAACTAGAAATGGCACCGGTGCAATATCTCAAAATGGCACCGGTGGTGCAGTTTCTCAAAAGAGCACCGGTGGTGCAGTTTTACCGGCCGGTGCTACCTACTCACCACAGGGTATATCTTAAATTGGCACCGGTGCAGTTTTACCAGCAATTGCTATATGTAAACCACATGATATATCCTATAATGGCACCGGTGCAGTTTCACCAGCAATTGCTATATATAAAGCACAGGACATTTCCTAAAATGGCTCCGGTGCAGTTTGCAGCTCTCTCGGTGTCAATATCAACAGGTACAGAACAAGAAATCGCACCAATACAATTATCAAACATTGGCGTTCCATAGAGTGCCAAATCAACTATCTAACCGTATCAGCTCAATAGGAAGTGCCTTGAAATTAATACTACAGCGCTCCATAGAGTGCCCAGCCAATTACGAATTTCGCAACAAATGTCTGACAGAAAACTGATTGGTGTTTGCTGCCTTCACACACGTTAGTGTCGAGAAGTTACGTCGCAACAGGTGCAGTGCTTTACATGTTCGGGTAGGTGTAGAGCTTATTCTTGAGCTTCATATCGGTAGTCATCATGTGGTTGATGAGCCTAAACGATAAAACAAAACCATATGCTGTATACGTAGAATAGATGCAAGCAATGTGACTCACGTAATGGATGATAAGGTAAGATATGGTGTAACAAGCAAAGGTGGGAGAGGTCGGTAGTGTAAGACAAGGTAAGGTAAAGCGGTAAAAGTGAATGTAAGACCAGTGGCGGCGCCAGGATTTCAGGTTTGGGGGGCTAAAGCTCAAAAATTTGGCCGGATGACCTTTTTTTTGCTTTTACAGCTCATTTAAAACCTCCTCGCTGTGATTTTAGGGGGGCTGAGCCGCATTTAGGGGGGCTAAGCACTCCCTAGCCCCTCTGGCGCCGCCACTGCTTTCCCTGGTGATTGTTGAGCTGCATATTTGACTTGATTGTTTAACTGTCTGCCGTTGCTGGTCTGTGTGACCGTGATAGAGTTGGTGGACGATTTGGCAGCAATTCAAGGGTTCAAAACCTAGTGACTTGGTCTTGTGTTGATTGATCGGAGCGCGTCGTCAGCGGCGATTGCCTTAAGTCGTCTGCAATACTCCAGACGCCGGACTTGCGCTCTTTCGAGCGACACGCGAGACTGCAGTCCTCCTGAGCAGAAACCTCTGCCTTCGCAACACGAAGAAGAGTGCGAACTGTCTGAGAGGGGTTTTCGGTATCCTATCGATAAGGCGACTCCGAAAGGGCGACCATCAAAAGGGCGACCTCAAAAGGGCGCCGATTTTAAAGGCGACTGATCGATAAGGCGCCGATCAAAAGGGCGACCGAACTAAAGGGCGACCATCAAAAGGGCGACCCACGAACGTGTACGATCTTAGTGGTTCGGTTGATGAAATACGGTAGATCAAAGAGAAATAGGCAAACAGGCTTTTGTTAGTTTTGTAGGCCTATGTGTCAAGTAATTTCTGAACTTTGACTGCCGAGTGATCGTTGTTTTAGATTGAACATTTTTATGCAGAGACTTGCAGAGACTTTCGTTTCGTTTACTATCATTAGTGTTTTTTAGATTGAACATTTATGCAGAGACTTGCAGAGACTTTCGTTTCGTTTACTATCATTAGTGTTTTTTAGATTGAACATTTATGCAGAGACTTGCAGAGACTTTCGTTTCGTTGACTATCATTAGTGTTTAATTTACTCTAATAACTAACACTATAAATTGTGATTTTTTCATTGCGTTTATTCATAACTGACATTAACATTCACGATCGATATGGTGAGATTTCAGCCTATAGGTCGCCCTTTTGATCACTGGCGTAAACTTGTCCAAAATATTGGTGGGGCATGGGGTCTGGACAATCAGAACGCGAAAACTGGTCGCATCATAAGCGCTTCCGGTATTACATTAATGTATTATTATTATTATTTTTATTGTAGAAAATAAATAAATATTATTATTATTATTATTATTATTATTATTATTATTATTATTATTATTATTATTATTATTATTATTATTATTATTATTATTATTATTATTATTATTATTATTAAATTTCCCGAAATGTGAATCTACGACGCTGATCGTCAACCGCTAGGAGAAGATGCAGTTATAATATCCAAGTGCTTGAAATCGAAGGGGAAATGGTGAGTTGTGAGCCGCTTTTTGAAGGAAGGAAGTGAATTTGAATTACGAAGAGAACGCAGTCGTTGGCGCGAACCGAACAGAATTGCCTCAGATTTGTCTGGGTTTATGGTCAAACCATTGAAACAGAGCCATGCAAATTTTTCTGTTTACCAGGCTGATCGGTGTGTGACAGAGCAAGATGGAGCTGAGTATCATCCGGTTACTGTTGTAATTGGACTCCAAAGTGATTAGCTGTACGACTGATTGGGAAGTAGAGAATCTAAATAATAAGGACCGAGGACAGACCCCTGTGGCATTCCAGCAGTGTAAACAGCGGGCTAAGATCCAGTGTGATTCTCCTTACAGATTTTATTTTAGTTATAGTTACAGTTATAGTTAAGTTTTTTATTTTAGTTTTAGTTACAGTTATAGTTAGTATTATTTTTTAGTTATAGTTATAGTTATAGTTAATGGATTTTTTATTTTAGTTAATTTTAGTTACTAGTTAGTTACAATAATCAAGGCTATGAGCAAAATTGTGCGTATTAACACGCTGTTTCACAATTTGCTCAGAGCCTTGAAAGTCTTTGAAGCATGGGTGCATTCAGCTTCATGAAAACACAAGTTTCCAAAGCAACTGACAACTTGCATAATAAAAATATCGCATTTTTCGTTCTCATTTATGTCGAATCGTCCATATTGAACTTCCTATTTTTATTTTTTTCGTATTAACGAAAATAAAGATGAATTTTCGTTATTGTTATTTCCGTTATAGTTATAGTTATAGTTAATAATATTTTTTAGTTATAGTTATAGTTATCGTTAACGAAATCATTTTATTTTCGTTAACAGAACATTTTCGTTATCGTTATCGTTAACGAGAATCACACTGCTAAGATCGAGCGGTGCTGCGGTTCCGATGCCAACCTGCTGATACGGTCATCTACGTAAGAAGCTAACCAGTTTAAGGCAGTCCCAGGGGACACAGAACCTTTTGGTGAGTCTTGAAAGCAGTAGCTGGTGGTTTATGGTGTCGAAGGCTGCACTGAGGTCAAGGCATAGTGAGAGGCAGGAATTTCCATTGTCAATAGACGAGAAGATGTTATCCAGCGTAGAGACGAGAACGAGAACAGTTTCAGTCTGAAATGGTTGCTTTTTGCTTACATGTAAATTTGTTTCATATTGAAGCCTTGAAGACTTGAAAACATTGAAGATATAAATAAATCTTGGTTTTCATTATGGAATTTCTGATAGTATTTAAGTTCTTTGTCTCTGTTTCTGACGAAGTTTTTAATATTTTAAGAAATTCTCCTCTGGATTTATTGGTGGGGCAATGCCCCACCATCTCAATTATTGGGGGGCACGTGCCCCGGCTGCCCCGGCAGAGTCTACGCCTATGCTTTTGATGGTCGCCCTTTAGTTCGGTCGCCCTTTTGATCGGCGCCTTATCGATCAGTCGCCTTTAAAATCGGCGCCCTTTTGAGGTCGCCCTTTTGATGGTCGCCCTTTCGGAGTCGCCCTATCGATAGTGAACCGGGGTTTTCCGCTACAATTCTCTAGGGGTTCTCGCATTGGGAGCAGTGGCGTAACGAAGGGTTTCAGCGCCCAGGGGCAAGAGTTGACTGCGCCCTTTTAGTTTTCTTAGTGACTTTTAACCGTTCTTGTTATAGTATTGTGTACCACTTAGGCTATAGCTAATTTTGCGCCCCTCGTGCGCGGTTGCCCGGCCCTCTGTCCCCTTCACTACGCCACTGACTGGGAACGCTACTGAATGGCCACTGCTGGAAGCGGCGCTATATAAAATAATAAATACAGTAAAACTTACTGTAGTTATTAATTTATATAGCCCCGCTATGTATAATATTTGTATTTAATTGTATGTAATAAAATATTGGGCATTATATGCCTCGTAATGCGTCAGTTGATTCGCCAGGTGTCTCCTTGCGCTGGCCTTCGCATGGGAGGGAGTCGCAACCGATGTTTACATACCCAGCTTCCGGAGTGCAGATGCGTTATGTGGCGAATCTGTGGCGAATTTCTTCCTAAAATTTCCTCTTTTCCCGGAGATTATGTCCATCTGGAAACGACTGACTGGTAGAAAGTCAATTTTATCGTCTACTCCTCGTAAGAATAACGATCGCCCGCATGAAGACTCGAATCAGGTGACGCCCACACTTTATGTATGAGTTTCCTGTTTTTTAAACAACCTGGGCAGAGCTTTATTTTTATATAAAAATTTATTTTAATCAGTCGACTGGTTAGTTCTTTGAACTTATTGCGAAGTAAACAGTGTAGCTGTAGAAATTATTTGAAAGGACAATAGTTAGTAGTCTGTATATTCTGAAACTTCGTGAGTTGTTGTGTTTAAACTGTGTTGAAAGTTGGATGTGAGGCAATTTTTTATAAGCGGCTCCCCTTCTGGTAAACAATATGACAACCCCAGATTGCAAGAGAAAATAGAGCGTGCTGGACTATCGAATACATAAGTTGGTACTTAACTAGTAAGTAAGTAACAGTGTAACATAGATCTCACTCAAATGAACTACCTCCAAGCAATTCAGAATGCCCTAGCCCATGCTGTCACCAAAACCCCAAACACCATCACATCACTCCTGTCCTCAAATCACTCCACTGGCTTAAAATTCCTGAATGAATAGAATACAAAGTCATCTCACTCACCTACAACATGCTTCAAACCTCCCAGCCCTCATATCTCCGTCAGTTGTTCACGATCCAGCCACTTCGTCCAACCCGCTTCTCCTCCTCCCTAAGGTAATCCCGTAGTTTAGGTTGCTAAATTATTCTAATGTCTTCAATGCCGTATTTGACGTTGGTAAGTAAGCACTCTACCTATGTCTATCATAACTATAATCAATCCCGCTTCCATTTCATCGAGAATTTTTTAAAATCAATCCAGCTTCCATTTAATGAAAAAATGACCCAACTTCTATTTAACCAGAAAAATATTTTTCATCAATGGAACTTTTATGTACGCAAAGAACTTTAACCATGGGTCCAGCTTCGACTTACGGAAGCAATTATTTTCATTATTCCAGCTTCTATTGCATCAAAAACTAAGTTTCATCAATCCAGCTTCTATTTACGGTAAAAATTATTTCCATCAATCCAACTTCTATTTAAAGACAGAAATAGTTTCATCAATCCCACTTCGAGTTAGTGAAACAATTTTTTTCCTCAATCCAGCTTCCATTTAAATTTGACGATATAAAATAATTTAGCAACCTAAACTACGGGATTACCCTCCCTAACACTGCTCCGCCCTTCCGTCACCTCATCACTAAAATTGTCAAATAGTTCCATAGCCATAGCTGTTCCACCTCTTTGGAACAAACTTCCGCCAGCACTACGACAAATATCTGACCCATCCTACGAAGTCACCAAAACTCCACCTCTCGCTATCTCTCCACAGGTCTTTCACTCGAAACTGAAAACACTGCTTTTTGACAAGTCCTATCCTGAATCCAACACTTCTCCCTGCCTACCTCGCCGTTTGAACACCAAACACCATCCACCTTAGCCGCCTGCCTGTCTGCCTGCCTGACTCTCTGGATCCCCTGCCTATCGATTTTGTTTTGATTGAGCGCCTGTGAATAAGCTGGTTCCCGCGACTTCGCTTTTGTGGGCGCTGTAGAAGTTCCGAGATTATGATTACGATTAACATTTGTTAGAAGTGTGGCACGGTGGCTGACTGGTTAGAGACTGGTTGACCTGAAACGTGGAGAGTACGGGTTCGATCCTCGTCCAGGGCGGTTACTGTGTAGGGGCCATGAGCAAGTCCTTCGCGCACAATTTCTCTGCAGTATAATTGCATCTGCGCCACTGAGGCGTGTGCACTTCTGAGCTTTGGGCCACCTTTGGAAGAAGGGTGATAACAAAATGCAGTTGTGTTTTATTGGATTGTATAGAAGTTTTCTAATTACTACTCACCACAAATAACATTCAGCATCATAAAATACAATGAAAGTTTTTACATTATCCTTTCACCATTGTACAACTGTACAGTTTAATATATCTGCAACATCTAAAATGCCAGTTCATAGCATGGTACAGATAAAATGTAAATATTACAAGAAACTCTTCTGAACAAAAAACATCTATCACAAAAGGAAATGAAACATTGGCATTACAGTGGCAGCAACAATATCTTTTAAAATGATGAGATAGATTCAGTAATGTGATACTCAGAGACGTAATTCAGGCAGCACAAATAGTTCATGTGCATGTCATTGTGGGAACCTCTAAGTGATTACTTACTTACTTATGTATTTGATAGTCCTTCGCGTTGTATACAACACTTTACTTTCTCTTGCAATCTGGGTTGGCCAAATTGTTTACAAGCTGGGTCACCACGAGCAGCCGGTGTGCAAGGATGGATCCTGGAAGCCCTTGCCATCCACGTCTTCCATGCACTCAGATGAGAAAGTCCATGGCAGAGGTGGCACCCTTAACACATTGACCGCCAGGTACGAGTTAACTCGTACTTGAAAGGGATTGCCGAGACGCCAGGTACGAGTTAACTCGTACTTCAAATATACAGGGGATATAGGCGTGCTGGCAATCAACGCTGCCTCTGGTAATGATAGCTCAGATTCCGAGTCTGACCCTGGCTTGTCGATGCTTTTCGACGGGGCTGACGCGTCAAATTTACTCTAGGGATGCCTCGTGTCAAATTTATGATAGGGCTGCCGTGTTTCATGTTGCCCGGCAGTCAAACTGAACGGTACCCACTTTGCCCACGAGTATTTTATTGGGTGGGAGGAGACGTCTCTGTAACAGTGAGTGCGGTCATTTGGTTAGGGCTACTTAGCGAATGTATCGCTAGTAACCAAATGACCGCACTCATTCAAAGGCAGACTTTTAGTCAGGTTACTGTAAAGTATTGTAGACTAATTAGCAATTTCTTTGCAGTTTCATTGATTTTCTTTACATTTTCAGAGTTACTGTACATAATAAATGATAATAGCCGTATTTTCTATAATTTTTTGATAGGGCTGCTGCGTATGGGAAATAAATGTCCCGCGATCAAATTTACGACAGGGCTGCTGCGAGTCAAATTCACCATGGGGGTTGCGCTTGTCAAATTTACGATAGGGCTGTCGGGATTCAAATGTTCTATAGGGCTGTGGCGTACTGCTAATAAATGGTCCGGCGGTCAAAGTGTTAAGGACCGTGGCAGAGGTGGCACCCATATGGACCTTAAGGACCATGGCAGAGGTGGCACCCATATGGACCTTAAGGACCGTGGCAGAGGTGGCACCCATATGGACCTTAAGGACCGTGGCAGAGGTGGCACCCATATGGACCTTAAGGACCGTGGCAGAGGTGGCACTCATATGGATCTATCTAACAATTTGTTTTTTGTCCAAGCACAACTGTTGTTGCCAAAAGCTGGACAAATTTGTTTACTTGAGACAAAAAGGCATCAGCTGACAAATATCAAAATTCATTATATCATCCTGGAAATTTTAATTGTAATAGCAATTAATGCAACACTTGCACTGATTGGTGAGTGCTTTCAGCTTTTAACACGTAGACTGTATTGTAGAGTGTGGGTTGGAGCCTTCCTGAGATGTGTAGGGACATTCACTCACAATTACTCAGCGCCATCGAGTGATGCTTGGCCATTAAGATTGTGGCACAGTTTAATAATTGCACAATAATGATAATTTTTTATTGTTATATTATCCTTGTAACCCTCTTGGCAAAAATGGCAAAAACCTCTTGGCAAAAATAGAAACTATAAATTATTGTGGTAATAAAATATGGAATCTTCACAGTTAGCTTCATTTTTGTTTTATCTGACTTGCTACTTTACAGGGTTGATTTGTTTAAATATATCATTATTTATATCAGTCAATTTTTTCCTGATGAAAATCACTTGATTTCTTCCTAGTAAAAGTCATTTACAAGTTTTACATAAGTACAGTCAATATTGAATGGTGTAATTATGAATTAGAAATTTTTCTTAACCATTGGCTTCTGTACACTTGATCTCATAATTATAGATCGACTTTAACTGCATTTATACTATGGGTAATATAGATTTTGATTATAGTACAGTAGTTTTAATTTCTCACAAGAGACATTTATTACAGCCATGCACTCAGTGCAGTGAAATATAATTTTCATTTGCCTATCCTTTACTTTGGAAAATACTGACAACAACGGGCAATAACCGGTTTTTGCCCATGTCCTGGCAAAAATAGGATTTTGTCGGCATTAACCCAACTGACCAGAACAGTTTTTCCTGGTGCACTTACAGCTCACATGCTGGCTGCTCCAATTTTCCAGAGGTCATGAACTCCATTAACATGATTTATGTCACCAATTAACTTCTGACCTGTGGGTGATAAAATTAACTTCAGACCTGCAGGCGATAAAATTATTGCTGTGTTTGAGTTGTGGTTAAGCGGTACAATCTGTCATTGTGCTTTCTTTCACACACATAAACTAGAGTTCCCTGACATTAGCAAAAAGCATGGGCGGAATGTGCATAGGCATAAACTTTGTAATGTTCAAGCACACTCGTTAAAAAGTCAGGCAGTGTTGTGTAATTACTTCAAAAGATATGGTGGTCGATCGAATAGAATGGTCGCCTTGTAATGCAGAGAGTATGAGCGTTCTCTGAAACAGTTACTGTGTAGGGACCTTGAGCAAGTCCTTCATTTGCATGTGATCATTGCCATATTGATGCTTAGTCATTAGGTAGTGATGCTTAATAAGTGGCTAAAATTATAATAATAATAATAAGTAACAGTAATGATGATGATGATGATGATGATGATGATGATGATGATGATGATGATGATGATGATGATGATGATGATGATGATGATGAGATGACGACGACGACGACGACGACGACGACGACGACGACGACGATGATGATGACCAAATTATGTTCTGGTTACATAGGTCACACTTAGCATTTCAATTCTGACTACCAGTACATTGTACATTAGTGTCTCCGCTGTCCAGGTGTGACTAGACTGCATCAACTCCGCCACTGCACGTCCGTGCCCTAGTGCCAGGCTGTGCCAGTCCCAAGCCTGGCTGAAGGAGGAGGGCAATTTTAATGATCTTTGTTATCACACAGTGTTGTTAAACTGAAACTACTACTAGGTCCTACTACTAGAATACATAGCAAATAAACCTTTAGAATGCTACCTAGGAGTACATTTATGCTGCCTGCTTTCAGCCATTGCTGAAATGAACACCAGATTCTATCTATTAATACTTTTGTGTGTCCTGTTTAAGACATTACATAAATTTAACAGATAAATAATCCTTAAGATATAGGACAAAAGCTGACAAATAGACTGCTAGTAATTTGATGTAGCACTACTCTACTTTCTGTGTGCTTTGTAGGCTGTTGGGAATTCGGGTGAATCTGAAAAATGGCAGCCACAGCTGTTACCAGGTGAGTTGATTCTTGCCTAGCAACTGTGACTATGTCATATTGGCATAGCCACCAATTCTTGACTTGAAATTTCATATAAAACAAGAGCCTGAAGAATCAGAATAAAATATTGTCTATTCCGTGCAATATTGTAATTAAGTAATTGCAGTGTTAAAGTAGTGTATTAATGCAGTGCAATATTAAAACTCATTCAATCACTCCTCACTAACTTGCTTCCTCACTCAAGCTCTCCTGCTCACTGAAACTCACTCAAACCCACTTATTTTGTTCCTTGTCATTTGTATGTGCAGTCACTTATTTATTATCAATTGGTTATTTATTAATTATTATCAATTATTCTGACAATTTAGTTGCATTTATGTAGCTCATTCAGTTTGTCTACTCCAGAACACTCCTATCCCAATGTCAATCTACTCAGATTTGATTTTAAAACTATTCCCAGAATGATTAATAGTTTCAAGCTGACCTTTACAAACTATTATGTACAGCAGTTCTGTAGTAGTTTGACCTTTGCATAATATAGCAGGGTGACCCCATTTTTGCAGTTTGGACATGTGGTTAATATTTGGCTCATGGTTTTCTGTACATTGCCAAAAACATTGACATGACTTGTAAGAAGCAAAGCCTGAGTCACCTCCACCAACTTTGAATGCCATAGCTCAAAAACTACTGACCACGTTGCAGTAATATTTTGCAAAGCGTAATTTATGCAAAGCGTAATTAAAGACTTTGTGTAATCTTGGAAATTTAAAAAATCTGAGAAGGTAGACCAATGTATAGAGACAATTTTGGAAACGTTTTCATTTCTGGTGAAATGACCATACCACATCGGGCGCTGCCATGTCCTTTATATCACAGCCTATGGTATGGCATGGTATGGAAGATATAAATGGTAGTGCCAGGCCAATACCTTTGGAATAGAATGCAAGGCACTTTAGCTCAGCTTTCAATTGTATTTGCACTGCTTTCAATTCCATACCACAACTTAATACTTTGACAATGATTGACCAATACAGCTTGTCGTTAGTGTTTAATTTAACGTGGTTTTGTCTTGCAGGAGAGAAGGTTGTAAGTCATGCGAACAGAGTGATCTGTAATGATCCATACAGTTGCCGGGATGAGGAGGAGAGTGGCGAATTGTATGTTACCAACTTCCGAGTGATTTTCCACTCCTGTGCAGAGCAAGGTGTGCACACCAACGGCAGAAAGGTAATGAGAACAATGTAGTTGTAGTCATCGTCATCATAATCATCATTGGATCGATTCTTTGGTCATTATCATTGTTGGTTGTAATCACCTTCATAAGAACCATCACTTATTGTCATCATCATCAACATCGTGCGAAATGAAGATGTGTCATCATCATTTATTATCATCATCATCGATAATCATCATTCCAATGTTATGTAGGTACATATGTAGCCAATCATTTATATAGCACCTTTTCAGCATCAGTACAGTGCTTTCAGCACTTCGAGCTGATCCTGTCTTGTGCATTGGTCTTCTTGCCCTGTTTTAGCCCCTATTTAAACATTCTGACCACTTTACTTGGCTCACTTTGACATCCAACAATTGCAGGTTTGAGCTTGCTGTGTGGATTTCGCATAATGACAAGTTCATAACACAGGCGTGTCTCTGTTATATAAGGAGCAGGATTTTTGTGAAAACTGGAAAGGTAGCATGAATGCTTTGATGCACTGGTCCTGTATCAAAGACCTTGGGTTCGTCCAGTGCTTAATGCTAATGCTCGAGAGTGTAAGAATTGGATATGGAAGCTTTGTTTACTTGAGTGGAGTCCCTCTGCACATCATCAACAAGCTGCCTAACAACCTGTCAGTGTCATCATTGTGAATGTCATCATTGTCAGTGTCATCATCGTTGTCGTCAGTGTCATCATCATCAATGTCATCGATGTCAAGTGTCATCGTCATCGGTGTCATCATCGTCAGTGTCTTCATCATCAATATCATCATCATCAATGTCGTCAATGTCAGTGTTGTCATCATCGGTGTCATTGTCATCAGTGTCTGTGGAGCTTCTCAGCCTGTCTCTGCCTCTTTTCCGCAAACACTTGTAAGACCATCTTGTTCGATCATGGTTTTATTATTGTGTTAGGTCGGGAGCACCTCTGATGAGTCTTTCTTGAAGTGGCGATATATAAATTTGCAACTACCATTACTATTATCATCATTGTTACTATTACAACTATTTGTAGTGGTTTTCAATCAGGGTTCGACACAATTATTAGCTTCCACCGACATCGGCCAAGTGTACCACCGCAGTTCAATAAATATTAAAAAACCACCAAATTAATTCACAAAGTATAACAATAACCATATAAACAATAAGTAGAATTCCTCACTTCTTTCATTCTTGCTTGCTAGGCACGATTCTATGCTAAAATAATTAACATTGTTATGTATTGTTGCATTTTATATGTTGCTTTGCGTAAGGTTCCATCCGTATATTTAAAAAGGTAGTATACCATTGCCATATTTACTTACTGCATTCTGGCTTTGCTTTTCTTTTCAGGCACCCCAGCGAAACAAACTGATTGGGAACAATGACATTGCTCTGTACAACATTGAATCCATCTACGCTGGTAAGCCTACAGTAGTTGTCATCATCGTCAGTGTCATCATTGTCAGTGTCATCATCGTCAATATCATCGTTGTCATCGGCAGTGTTGTCATCGTCGGTGTCATCATCGTCAGTGCCTGTGTCATCACTGACGGTGTCATCATCGTTGGTATCATCATCGTCGATACTTTGGATTTGCAATGTTGCTATAGGCCTAATGTTTGCTAGGAAAAGCTGCTTTTGCTACATGTTATTTGTGACTTATATTACTATACGTTATTTGCTATTTTCTAACAGCTTTCACTGTTTTAATATTGGTTGCCTGCAAACCTTGAGTAAATAGTCACAACTTTCAGTGTTTTAATATTTGTGCCGGTACCCCTTGGGTAAAACAAAACATTCCAGGTTGTCACATAGTTGTCACACAGTTACTGTTTAACACCTAGGTTGTCACATAGTTGTCACACAGTTACTGTTTAACACCTAGGTTGTCACATAGTTGTCACACAGTTACTGTTTAACACCTAGGTTGTCACATAGTTGTCACACAGTTACTGTTTAACACCTAGGTTGTCACATAGTTGTTTAACAGTTACTGTTTAATACCTAGGTTGTCACATAGTTGTTTAACAGTTACTGTTTAATACCTAGGTTGTCACATAGTTGTTTAACAGTTACTGTTTAATACCTAGGTTGTCACATAGTTGTTTAACAGTTACTGTTTAATACCTAGGTTGTCACATAGTTGTTTAACAGTTACTGTTTAACACCTATGTGACATTACTAAAATGATTATCAGTGCCCTTCTCCTTTATCCAGGCTTGGGACTGGCGCTAACAGAAGTGTGGGCAGTGGCGGAGTTAGCCAGTTTGTGTTCACTGATGTATGTTTGTGACACAGTTCAATTGCAGTTGAGTAGAGTTGTGTGGGAGCTGATCAGCTGAATTAGCCATTTTACTGGTGGTAGATGAAACAGGAACTTGTAACTGCTGGGATGTTTATTATGGCGATTGGTAAACAATTCTAGATCGTTATTTATGGTTTCATGCAGAATATAGAATGTGTAATGGTCATATGACACTGCATACCAATATGCCAAGGCTTACTGCAAATATTGTCAAAGATGCAGATGACTTGCCATTTTGCCTTAGCAATATGGGTCTGTGTAGAAGTTCATGTTGACTTAGACATTAGTACTAGTGTGGGGTGATTGCCCAGTAGTTAACTTGCTAAACTGTCAGCTTATAGGTTGGGTTCTAACTCTCTGCCATTACAGAGAGATTAGTAGGAGAAGCAGAGAGATTACCCGGTAGTAGCACATGCATTTTATTCTACTGACAGTCTGACACCTTAAGCTAGTTGAGTACATGTTGAACATTTTCTTGGGGTTAAAAGTGGAATGAGCAGGTTAATCATTACAAAGTGGTACAAATTGATCTAAAAATGGTGAAAACTGTAAAGAATGAAGTCAGTTCAAACTCTTAAGGAGTTCTTAGAAGACCCCGGCATTGCAGTACTTGACAGTTTGTTCAAGATTAGTCTTGGCATCAGAGGGTGAAACCCTGAAGGGAGGAGTTGCTTTCTCTCACAGGGCCCTTGGTTACTTCCATCAAATTCCATTTTTATGCTGTTTTACCCTCTGTATATTGACCAAACATTTTAAATAAAACAGAAGTTTAGAAAAGATGTTTGCTCGATAGTGTAGTGATCAGCATGTTGGACTGTCAATCAAGAGGTTGGGGTTCAAATCCCGCCAGGGCAGAAATTTTGTTCGAGATTTCTGCTCCACCTGCCAACTCAGCTGTAATGAGTACACTGACCTTACGCTGTCAGTGAGAAGATGAGATGGCGAAGGAGAGGACTGGCCACCCGCTCTCATATGCCGAGGCTTAGAAAATGAAGTCGCTAACACTTTATACCTGTGGCTACCCCATGGCTAGCTTAAGGGACCCTCTTCTTTTTCTTCTTAATAAGGATGTTCAGAATCATTTGATACACTGTTGCCTCAGAGCTAAAAATTCAGCTGAAAGAGCCAGCTTATAAGATATAGCAAGGCCTAGAACGTTGCTATTAAACTAGAAATTCCTTTCCCACACAATGCAAACTTTTGTGACTGTGATTTAAAAAACAACAAAGGATGGATTATGTTCTTTCGATTCATATGATGCATTTCTCACGAACATATTAGGCTATTGACCAAGAGACTAGCCTAAACAGAAACCGACCATTTGTCCACAAAATAAACAGCCAGAAGTGACATAGAGCATTATGTACTACTGTAATATCATCCGGCATTAAGTTCTTACCATTGCCAGGCCCATGGTTTAATTTAGGTCAGGTTACTTTGGGTCAGGCAAGATTGAAGCCATTATGTAGAAACCATATATGTATTGTATGCAGTTCTTGCCATGCTTTTGTGAGGTACTAAAATGCGCCATATAAGCGTCCTGATACATACATTTGTCAATACATACATAAATACATATGTATACACACATACATACTACATACGTACTTACAACGTCATGCATACATACATACATACATACTTAAATTATATACATTCATACGCCGCTAGACAATGTGAAGTACTTTAAAGTGTGCTGTATATTAAGTATCCTGATATGTACATACATACATACTCAACTTACATACATTCATATGCTGCTAGACAATGTGAAGTACTTTAAAATGTGCCATAATAAGTACCTACATTCATACATAATTATGCCATTCACAAAAAATATCATAGATGACATGTATCATCATCAATGGTATAAAGAACCCTAAGTCCACCACCGAAGCTTGTTAGTTTAAAATGGTTGCATTTGTGACTGGAATTGTATAGGCTGTGAGACTTAAAACACATAGAATTAAATTAATTATTCTTTTGATTGTGACAAAGTTCTTTTGCTCATGACTCAGTTAAGAAGAAAAAGAAGAAACTTTTGCAGGGTGGCATGATTCCACGACAAGTGAAACAGATGGAAATTCACTGCAAGGTCTGTATACATATCGTCGCTTATGTAAAGTGTAACACATTGATTCACTAACATAAATGCATTGGTCTATGGTACTGAGCAGCTTGAGTGAAGATCTCACTCAGGGCCCCTATACAGTGGTTCTTAGAACCTCTGAAAGGCATCTTTCTTGTTTCATAGTAGTATGTGTGTATGTATTGAGACATTGCGAGCGTTCATCATGTGCACACACCGGTGCGCCTACTCTGTCTTGTTTAGTCTTTTTCGTATCTGTACCTCTTTCTCTCACCTTAAAACCTTCCTTTTCTCTCGGAGTACCTCGCACTGGGAGCGCTTCTGAAAGGCTTATGCTATGAGAAGTGCTTTATAAATGATCAAGTACAATACAATACAATTTAATATTTAATAATTAATATTTCAAGTACCTCTCAAAGGTGCTGTGCAAATGGCTAATTCATCTAGACAAGTGTTTGTTAAGGTAGTTTGAAATGGTTGGTTGTACAGTGAGTGCCATTGACTGTTCCAAGATGAAGTAAATAAAAATTGTTATGTAGCTATAGCTGGCTCAAACATCTGAAATACCCTTATGCCTTCTGTACTGAACTTGAAAGTTAAGTTTTCTGCCAAAATCTAAGTACTCATCCATTATTCCTGTGCTAATATTTACTCAGTAAGAGCTCTAATTGTTTTGTTATTAAATATTGTAGGATTTTCGAGTTTACATTTTCCAGTTTCAAACAGAAAGACAGGACGCTGTTTTAGTGAGTATCATGTACTGAGCAACCTTAATCGGTTAGCTTCCTACTTCCTGCTGCAGATTTATCACGATCATCCACTAAGAATCCTAACTATCTCTGTAAAAAACATTTAAAAAATGCTTTCAACTTCTGCTTATCTTGAAACTGCATCTGTTAGGTCTATAAGATGGCACTGTTTGGCACCTTTGAACTGTTGTTTAAGGGCATTGTGTAGGTGATCAGGTATATACTAGGGCTGGGCATTTAATGCGTTATTAACGCGATTAATGCGTTAATTAATTAACGTGATTAAATTTGTTAACGCAGTTAACGCGATTGTCACTGCGCCCAATTATTTCTAGAAATGCGCTAAAACAATTCTTGATGAAACCGCTCAGTTTAAACTTTAAACTTAAAAGTAAACACTAAAAGTAAAATAAGTAGTAAAAGCATTGTGTGCTTTTTGTTTATTGACTGCAATCATTTATATAGCGCATATTCAACGTAATTACTCCGAGTCGGTACAGTAGTTGTACTTGTTATCTATTGTGACATGCGTTAAAAATTAATCGCAGCGTTCAAAATTTTAATCGTGCGATTAATTTCGATTACAATTTTTAATCGTTGCCCACCCCAGTATATACATATGTTCCTACATACAACTGGCAGACAAGGTTATGGTAGCTAAGCTGTTTGTAGTTGTGTTCAGGCAAATAGGAAGTTGTAATGGAACAACTGCATTTGTCATGTAAATTATGATGGTTTTCAGTGGCAGAAAGTCCATATCAGTGGCATGCATGCTTGAAATCGGTTATTATGTCAAACGATTTACATGCTTGGCTGCTCTTCCCACGGTTCATAATCCAAATCTTAGTTATTCAGCCAACTGAATCTTGTAGGTTGACCCCAGGTTATAGAAGTTGTTCTAGTGTTTTTATGAATGGTATATTATTTTTATTATTATCATTAACTAGTTTTAAGCTGAGATAGCAGTGATCCCTCCGGATATAAAAATCTCCAGAGGAGTAAATGAATTAAAAAATTTGAAAAATACAAATTATTAGTATTTTTCCTTCTGCTTAGTAGTTTTAGAAATGGATACACTGTGACTCTTAACTAGTTAGTTCTGTGTTGTGACCCTTGTAACATCATGGCTGTGTTACAGTGCCTTAGAAATTTTTTGTGGTATTATTATTATTATTGGTATTATTATTTCTGTTGCAGGTTCTAGGCGAAATTGTCAATGGAGCTTTTCCACAACGGATGCACTCGATGTTTGCCTTCCAGTACGGTGGAGACACAAGTGGAGATGGTATGCATGCATTTCCAGTTACCCATTCAGGGTTTCATAACTTTTACCCTTCAGAGACTGTAAGGCCAACCAATGTGCGCCGCTGTATGGCATGTGGGTTATGTAGTAACGAGCTGGTCCAGTAATCCAATTATTGTGGTTTTTTCCGTTGTCGTACGTAATGTGTAGGGACCTTGAGCAAGTTTTTCATGCACAGTTATTTGGCACCATTGGTTGATGCTTAGTCACTGGATTGTAATCGTAAATTTATATAGCCCCACTTCAAGAGAAACGCCTCAGAAGTGATTCCAACATGACGACATCAAACCACGATCAAAAGAATGGTTTTCAAACGCTGGCGGAAAAGCGGCGAAGAAAGACAAGAAGTTCATTACGGAGGTTGCTAGGCAACCTATTCCAGAAAGGTGGACTGACCAAAGCGAAGCTTTTATGGAGCACTGTGGAAGTTCGAGCAATAGTAAGTAAGTAAGTATATCCTTTATTGAAAAACCAACTGCTAACCGCATTTTGGTGTATAAAGATCATCAAATACGGTAGATAAAAAGAATTAAGGATAAAGCATCTGTGTGACAAATAGGAACATAAATAGTGGCACTTAATAAACACTGAAGTAATGATGATGATAATTGCATAATTGCATAATAATAATAGACAAGAGAAAACTACATTTCTGTGTCAACACTTTATCTGAACTTTGACAAGACTTGTTTGCTGTTCACTTACTGGGTGGGACACCCCAGGATGCAAGCTGTGAACCAGTATGTTACACTATGTTATTATGTTTACATTACACTGTATGGTTGTCACAATTCTATTGGACCTTGGAACAAAGTGGGATAATAATAGCTATAATAACGGTAATAATAGTAATAATCTTTACAACTCCAAAATGCCTAATGCACGCATATGATATGAGTTACATTGCATTCGTTGTTTGAAAAATCTTACTTCCTGTAAGAATAAACTGTGGACACCATAACAAGGATTGTTTGAAGACGTACTGTGTTACATGATGACTAAACAAATATACTGTTAGATTAATGGTTGATGAAGCTAGGTTAACCCTGCTAGCAGAACCTTATAATGTTCCTGTGGGTCTGCCTATTGACACCACTGCACATGAATGTCTAAATTGTGTTTGTATGTGATAGTACTATGGTGTGATCAATAAAAGTATTGATTGATTGATTGATTGATTGATTGATTGATTGATTGATTGATTGATTGATTGATTGATTGATTGATTGATTGATTGATTGATTGATTGATTGATTGATTGATTGATTGATTGATTGATTGATTGATTGATTGATTGATTGATTGATTGATTGATTGATTGATTGATTGATTGATTGATTGATTGATTGATTGATTGATTGATTGATTGATTGATTGATTGATTGATTGATTGATTGATTGCATCTCCAGTCACAATGGAGACTCCAAATTACATAGAGGAGTCTGAGTGAAGATCATTGGCCATGTATCACCCAAACTGTTGGCATTTATTGCATCTGACTGATGATACAAGTAGCGTGCATTTTCTGAATTGTTGTAGAACTGCCAAGGTTTAATTCGGAGCAGGACTGGAAGGAGCTTCTTCAGCAAAAGGGAGCCATAGGTCATTTCAAGGTGACTCAGTGCAATGCAGATTTCCGAGTTTCAGACGGGTGAGTTATTTGTCTTTTATTGTTGCTAGCTTTGTATCTGTTCAAATTATCAAAAATGAGTTGAAAGAAGTAGCCCAGATAAATATTTAAAGAAACTTAATAGGGGAAAGTAACACAATGAAAATTGTCCCATGAAATAGTTATATAAGCTTGAAACAGGAAAGTAATGCGGTGAAATAATTCAGTAACCTAAATTCGGGAAAACAGTCCAGTAAAATAATTCAGTAAGCTTAGTATAGGAAAATATGAGGAGTAGTACAGTCAAATAACTCAATAAACTTAACACAGTAGTCCAGTGAAATAATGCAGGAAAATGGTAGTCCAGTGAAATAGTCTGAGAAAATAGCTGTTTAGTGAAATAGTTGAGTAAAAAGTAGTCTATTAAAAAAGTGAAAAGTTCCATAAAAGATGATATAAAAGTACTGTCATAATAGGCTTAATGTGATTCCTAATAATGACATCTGCAATTGATTTAAACTAGAACTGAGTTGACTTAATAAACATGTAAAATCTTCGCAAGTGTAAATAATGGCTTCTACTCTACGTTTAGTTCAAGGATCTAGTACCACACTATCGCCTAATTAGTTGTATATTGTCATTTTTGTCTGATATTCTTCTTTTTTGCATGTGACAAAACAGTCTACCGGAGTGCTTTGTCGTTCCCAATTCTCTAACTGAGTTTGAAATTACTGACATCACGAAGAAATTCTCCAACAACCGTTGTCCAGTAAGTTGGCGTTATTTTTCTTAATATAATATGTGTATGATTCTTTTTAATCCAAATGATCCTACTCCAAGAGTATGTATGTATTGTATATCTGTATCTCCAAGAGCATGTATGTATATCTGTATCTCCAAGAGTATGTATGTATATCTGTATCTCCAAGAGTATGTATGTATAATCTGTATCTCCAAGAGTATGTATGTATATCTGTATCTCCAAGAGTATGTATGTATATCTGTATCTCCAAGAGTGTATATGTATTTCGTTTCGTTTATTGATCCAGTTCATATAGAATACAAGTGTTGAACATAAATGTACATAATATGCAGTCAAAGTTGAAAACAAAAATGTATAAAAATATACCGGGTACGGTCTCAACTGCAGACATAATAAAACACTTTTAGAAAAGAAGTTAGTGTAAAGTCAGGAACAAAAGGCACACCTAGAAGGGAAAACTCCTGCTGAGTAGGGACCCTCTGTATCTGGAGACTTACTCTAGAGTCTTTTGAAGTCCCGCACAAAATTGCAGCCCTGTTCTAGCCTAAATTACGTTAAAGTCATTAAGAACAAAAGTTAATTAATGGTATGGAACAAAGTAGATTAGGTTAGAGAGATTTGATGAAGTGTGGATCAGATTAGATTAGATTAGAGAGATTTGTTTTTTGGGGGGCACGTTGTCTGCTAGTATCAATCTTGTTGAAACACAGCAGCTGCTTTTCTGAGTGTTTCAAGTACTTTATTGCTGTGGAAAGATGTAGACATTATTCATGGGTCATTTGGTTGATATTTTTAATCTGTGATATGTATAATCCCTAGAATTAAAAATTAACTATGGAGAGCATTTTTAATGTGGATAATCCTTATTCATACTTGTTTTGTGGGAGAGGTTCTGTGGATTATTTTAATTATTATTACTACTATTTATTTTTACTATTTATTATTGCTATTTATTATTATTTATTATTTATTATTATTATTTATTATTATCATCATTATTATTATTATCATCATTATTATCGTCAGCATTATTATCATCATAATTATTTTTATTATTATTATTATTATCATAATAATTTTATTATTATTATTATTATCATAATTATTTTCATTATTATTATTATTATCATATTACTCATTTTTATGTTTGTAAGTTATGTGGGTTGTGGGTTCATTCTTCCACCTCATTGCAGGATGAGAATTCAGAACCAGGAAAGGCATCGGGTTACAGCAAAACACACAAAGGCCTGACAGTCCATAATTTTATGCTGGTACATTATTTCAGCAGCTTTTGGCTTGATAAGGCTTCCGTCTGTCTGTCTGTCTGTATCTGTGTCTGTCTGTCTCTGTATCTGTCTGTCTCTGTGTCTGTCTGTCTTTGTGTCTATCTGTCTGTCTGTATCTGTCTGTCTGTGTGTCTCTGTGTCTGTCTGTCTCTGTGTCTGTCTGTCTTTGTGTCTATCTGTCTGTCTGTATCTGTCTGTCTGTGTGTCTCTGTGTCTGTCTGTCTCTGTGTCTGTCTGTCTGTCATTGTGTCTGTCTGTCTGTCTGTCTGTCTGTCTGTATCTGTCTGTCTGTCTCTGTGTCTGACTGTGACTGTGTGTCTCTGTCTCTCACTGTCTCTGACTCTGTGTCTATCTGTCTGTGTCTGTCTGTCTGTCTGTCTCTCTCGTCCATCTCTTTGTTTTTCTTGTCCACTTTCTCTATGACTCGTCACCATGTGAAAATTCGCTGAGAATGGACAATTCCTCCCTCTGAATGTTAATTGACTGAATTGTGAGAATCCGGGTTTGATACAAACTGCTTGGATTGAACTCGAGCTGTTGGCCTATCCGCTGTAACAACCTCTGGATTCGCTGGTAGGCCTATTGTAAAGCACTTATTGAACTTACAAGGTTTCAGATCCTTTACTGCTCTGCAGGTTTAGACATTTGAAACGAGAATATGGTGAACACTGCTCAGATGCAGAGCACTTTCAAAACATTTGACTAACAGCAGAAATATATTATTATTATTATTATTACTACTAGATTTTTTCCAATCCTAGGATGGTAAAAATTCCTTCAACGAGGATTTTATATGCTGGCAAACAAAAGAAAGAGCTTAGATGGTCATTGAATGTTGGTAAATTCAATAAGAATCCTCCTCCCATTCTTCTCCACCTCCCACTCCCTCCCCTCCTCCATGGCCACTCCCCTTCCGCTTCCCTCCCGTTCCCATTCCTTCCCCTTCCCCCACTTCTTTCCTCCCCTTTCCCTTACCCCTCTGCAGAAGTATTGCACAGTACGAATTTTAGATAAAAATTATATTTGATAACTTCAAAACATAGAAGTGCAAAACGAAAACTTACACGCGAGTGATGTGTAAAATATTAGGTCGTCCCTAGCGAAGTTGCTGGTTCTTAACCGCCTATGCCGGACTCGCATGTTGCCTTCATGGCAGACATTGCTCCTCATTTATATTACTAATTACTATTATTATTATTCATTTATTAAGTGCCACTATCTAATAATCAAGCCTCAATCAGTGGTGCTAATTCTGAGTGAAGGACTTGTTGAAGGTTCATACACGTTGCCTGTCTCGGAGGAGGCCTGAGCTCGTACTTTCCACATTACACGAGCGAGCGAGCTCTAACCAGTCAGCTACCATGTCCCACTGTCATAGGCTAGTGGAGCAGTGCTTTGTGAGGTATCTAGATGGTGCTGTATGAGGTATCTAGATGGTGTTGTATTATGCATCTACTTGCTCTGAAATGCCACATTTACTGTTGTATGCCTTTCTTAGGTTTGGAGCTACACTCACCACACTGGTGCCTCGCTCGTCCGAATGGCCAACTGTATCCCCGGCTTAGGAGAAGAACTTGAGAAACTTGAGAATAAGTGAGAATACTTTTGAAGCGGTATAAAATGTTTTGGTTACATTAATATTCATTGTTGAAGATACTAATCCAAAAGCCCATTCACAATAATTATGTATTGCATGTAATGTAATGTAATGTAAATCTTCTAAATTTTTCAGTGCCACACAAAGGCCACGTCAGAGAAACCAGCTTTTTAACTGATCATAGACATGGGTCTATGATCAGAAGGTTGCAGGTTCATAGCTGCTGAGCGGATCCTGTGCAATGGCCCGGGACATATTGTTTGTGCCTCTGTTATCAAGCAGTGTAATTTGGTGTAACCAGGAGAGTCGAATGATGCTTTGAACTACATGTCCAATTTCTCCATGGCCCTGGGATTGTTCACTGTTGGCTCAAGAGCTGAAGAGCGGGAAGTGAGCGCCTCCCATATGTCCCAATATGGACATATGGGAGCTTTACTATTTGATACTTTACATACTTTACATTGTAATCATAATCTTGAAGTTCCTATAAGTAAGTAAGTAAGAAGCTTTTATTTGCATCTGACAAACGCACTTGCATTGTATACGATTACATTTTAAAATTAACTGACAGTAGCAGATTATAAAGTCACACATGCACAACTAAATATAACTAAAGATGAACCGGTTCACCTAACTGCTATAGCACCCAGAAAAGCAAAGTCATGGGAACCAGCTTAATCATAAGCGCTTAGTCAAGAATAATTGGTAGGCGGGGTGAAATCGGTTCCAGGTCAAGATCCAAAGGGGTCGGGCAGTTCATTAAGTACTGGTGCCTTTTTATGGAGGTTGGAGATCGTCCAAACTGAACCAGTGCAGTGGCGTAACTAGGGTTCGTGCGCCCGTGGGCAAGACTTTAAAATTTTCTTTCTTAGTTCCGCCAAAATTTCTGATGACCTTTTTTTGCTTTCCCGTCTTTTTCCCTGAAGAAAATTGTCACAAGCCTCATTTTGCGCCTGCGCCCGTGCCCCATGTATAATAGTTACTTTTTACTTTTTTTTTACTATTCGTGCCTGATTTCTTTCACAAAAAATTCTCAGAAGCCTAATTTTGCGCCCCCTGCCCTGTGCCCGGGGGCGGCCGCCCCTTTCCCCTCGTTACGCCACTGAACCAGTGTCATCACAGGTTTCCAGATCTGTAGCCATTTCTTCTTATTTGTCCTTATGTAGCCTCCATGCTTCCATCACTTGGTGCATTAAGATAGGAAACAGTGAACTCTGTTGTAGTAGATTCCTGCAGCTGCACCTTGCACTTCTACCTGCCTCCATTCTCTCTCCTTTCATTCCACTGGGTTCCTGTTGCATCACGTGAAGGACTACATTGTCCTTCTACTTACCAGGCTTCTACACATACCATGTGTGGCATGCTAGCAAACTGTGTGACTGGTTCGAGTGCTTATCTTATAATACAGATGTGAAGGTTCAAGTCTTGCCTAATACAGTAGAGACCTTGAATAAAACTCCAAGCAAAGTTGCTTTCTGCCAGTACCCAGTAAATACAGAAATATTAATTAATTAATTAATTTGCTGTGTCGCTGCAGGATGATCGACGCTGTGAGGAAAAGTCAACCGTCACGGAGTTCTGATGCAGTCCAAGTCGTCGACCTCACGAGAAAACTTCCTTCACTGACCGAAATTCAGACAAGCTTTGAGTTGCTACGACGGCTGTGTATGCCAGGTCAGTATAATGAGAGGATGAAGTTAAAACAGTTGAGGTGTTTCTCGCTTGTTTATATGGGTGTGTGTGATGAGAAGATGAGACAGCGAGGGAGAGGACTGGCCACCTGGCCTCGTATACCAAGGCTAAGAAAATTGAATTCACTAGCACACAATACTTGTGGCTGCCTCATGGCTTATTTAAGGGACAGCTCTTCTACATATCTCTGCAGAAAGTTGTCATAAGGCTGCTTCCAAGGGTTACGGGTTATGCTGTCGGGGTACAGAAAAGACCACAGTCCACTGACCTCCAGATGACCTCTGCTTTGTTTTGGTAACCATATATCGACCCTGAGAGGATGGAGGTCTGAGTATCATTAGATGTTGTAGCGTTCCGTGAACATGCATCCTGCCAGACACTAAACGCTCTCAACATTGCTACACTCGATTACTCCTAACATTGTTTTTAAGCCACCACTTTGGTGCTGCTCAGCTTTGCTGGTTGTGTGGCTGATGAATACAACCAACATCAAAGTTAATAAGCTAGGATCGATTTTCATGCATTCAGTTTGTATCTCATGGTACCCAGATTGCCAACTGGTAAGGATCAGAATTTTACTACGATAATTTGTTGCTGTTAGTGAGGTATTTTTTCAGTTAAGCAGAAGATGCAGTCTGTATGAACTAATTACAAATATTAATCTACTCTATTCTAATTAACATACTTCTGCTTTGGTACAGAAAGTGGCATGCCTACAGTCATACATTCTCAAAGGCTGGACTGTTTTTAACACTTTAACACAGTGAGCCATGCTGCTTCTGTTATACAGCTTGCCTTTTCTGAGTTTTCTCAATATTGCCTTATGTCTTCTTGCCTCGCCTCAGCTTTATCTTGCATTGTCATACCTGTGCTTTTATTGCCTCAGCCTTGCCGCGGTTTGCCTTGCCTCATCTTACATGTATGTTGCCTTGCCTTTTACAGTGTCGATGAAAGAGTTCTGGGTGTCGGATGCGACGTGGAATTCGTCTCTCGAGTCATGTCGTTGGTTGACTATCGTCAGTTCCTGTCTGTCAACGGCAAGTGAAGTCGCAGACAATCTGCTGAAATCAAAAACTGTTATTCTCAAAGGTAATGGACTGAATCTGGTTGTACTTGGTTGAAACTTGAATTCTATCCAACGTCTTCACTGCACAGTTTTTATATGTATCACCCAGTGAATATAGTACTCAAGTCTGGCCAAAGGACTCGTGTCCAGCCGAGACCAATTTTCTGAGGACTCGGACTCAGACTGTCATGACTTGGACTCGGACTCGAAGCCCCTTGGCTCAAATTTTACCTGCTGGCTGAGCTTCCAAGTCACCATTTCTGGACAGAACAGGCAACTGTATATTGCCCAGACTACACTTAGTGGTAATTACAGTTTTAGCTGTTCCTACTACAAGTGTGTCTGTTGAATGTGTGTTTAGCAGTGGAAGAATTTGTATGCGTCCTCATCGTGCCAGATTATCGAACAAAACTTTATATAGTGTTTTTAAAAATGTAATTTGGATAAATTAGATTAACAATTCTTTCTGCATAAATAGTGCTGTTATGTTTTCTATGCTATTGAATTGCATGTTTCAATGCATTGTAAAATCTCCTTACTGCTCAGCACCACACAAGAGTTGAGTGAATAAGAGCAGGCACAAAGCTGGTATCACGTGAAATGAAGTATACTGGAGCCACACACTATCTATCGCTAGCTGTAATTGTGTGACAGCATTAAGCATACATCACTTGGACTAACGCTAAGGCGAGCAATGGACTTGACAAATGATTGAGGACAATGGAGATCATTATTCCTACCCATTGCAACCAAATGGCTGGCATCACGAACTGATGATGATGATGATGTAGGGCGGATTTTGTTTTTTCAGAGCCTGAGGCGGTCGATTTAGCTCCTCTCATTTCCTGTCTCGTTCAGCTCATCTTGGACCCTGAGACTCGAACCATCGAGAGCTTCCAGATGCTTTTGGAAAGGGAGTGGGTGGCTCTTGGGCACAAGTTCTCAGAACGCTACGGAAATAGCCGAGATGTCAAAGGAGGCATCAAGGTTTGTATGACGGTCCTGCTTACATTTCTGGAGTCATTTTACAGTGCTTGATCAAGCGTGATGACGACAATAATTATGATGACGATGACGAAGTATACGTACTGTTATGTATGTCTTTGGCTGTTTAAAGAACGTCATGAAGAACCTCGCAAAGGAGTTTGACTAGGCTTCTGCAGCAGATTAAGATTTTTCATATGATTACACTTGAAGCAACTTTGTATTGATGCCTTATACACAGTGATAACAATCAAATCAATCAATCGTCGTTTATTGATCCATGAGTCCAGTTTTAGTACAGACAATAACAATGGAAATTTGTACAGAACAAAACAGAAAGAAAAACAATTAAGATGCTGAAATAATGCATTCTTTAGGTAAAATATAAAGAGGAGTAGTGGTTCAAAAGGTAGAAGTCACTAGATTAGATTTGTTTATGGCTAGAACCATTGATGATTAGATTCATAAATGATTAGATTCGTTGATGATTAGATTCGTTGATGATTAGGTTCATAGATGATTAGGTTCATAGATGATTAGGTTCATAGATGATTAGAATCATTATGAAGATGATGATTCGTTGATGATTAGATTCGTTGATGATTAGGTTCATGATGATTGTTCATGATGATAGGTTCATAGATGATTAGTCATTGATGATGATGATGAGATTTGTTGATGATCTCTGCACAAATGATGATGACATTGATGATGACTGAGGATGATGACTGATGATGATACCTTTTTGTGTGCTGCATTTACTGTCTTGATGATGGTGATGACTTTGTTTATTATGATGATGAAAACTGAATAATTGATGATGGTTATTGTGATGACGATTTTAGTCGTGACAAAGATCTTGTTTACTGTGTTTTTGTTCAGTCGGCTGTTTTTCCGTTGTTTCTCGACTGCGTCTGGCAACTGCTTCTTCAGTTTCCCTCTCAGTTCCAGTTCACCGAGTACTATCTCGTTTCGATCTGGGACAGCATCTGCCTTGGTCTCTTCCGTAACTTTCTCTTCGACAGTGCTCGCAACAGTCGCTACGTCCCACCTAAACTCCCCTCACACGAGGTTTACATCCGACGGAGATCAGAGACCGTTCCACTTCTGTCCGCGTGGGACTGGGAAAAGCAGCTCTCCGAAGACCAAATCTCCCTCTTCTATAGTCCGCAATACGTCTTTGCACACGAGAAATCTCTCAGGCTTCAGCTTCCTCGCATATCAACGAGTCACGATAGCAGCTCTTCGCTCGGCAGCAAGAAATCCGAACCAGACGAAGTGATTCTGTCACCGAAAGTCGAAGTACCTCACCTCCTGCTGTGGTCACTCTGCTACCTGCGCTGGCTTCCACCTGCAGAGATCATAAGCGGAGGACCTGCGTCAGAGTACCTGTCGCAGTGTATTCTCGTCGAGGAGGTGTTCTACCTGCGCCAGATGATTACGAGTCTGGAGTCGGTTGCCGCGGATACGCGACGGTCGCAGAATCGCAGGAGCAGGCTGATCTTCAGCTCAGACAGCAACCAGTCCTTCATCCGAAGTCCTCGCTCCCTCTGCGTCTCCTCGTCCTTTCCGTATTCCACCGGCCAGCCCTCGGACGGACGGTTCGGCACAGGGAGCTTCATTGATTCATACTTCAAAAACAGCGTCCTCTACGAAAACGATTCAGCCGCAGACGAAATGGATGACTAGTTGGAAGAGAGAATTCAAAAGTTGTTTGCACGGATTCGTCAATTTTGACGACCGTCTAGCTTCACACACAGCCGGGACCTGTTAGTGGGACCTGTTAGTGGGTCATGGGACCTGTTAGTGGGTCATGGGACCTGTTAGTGAAATGCCCAACAATTTTTATCAAGGGTGGAAAGTGTCCCAATGTTAGAAACCTTTGGGTTAGTGTTAGCACAGAGTTTCTTTTGTCTAGTTGTAATTAGCTGCACGGTGATTCATGCAGCTTTATCAGATGATGGCATTAAGTCTGTTTTTGGTTGTAAAAATTCCAAACTCTTGAAAGCATGGTATGGACTTAAGTCAATATTAGTGCAATTAGTGCATTATTTGCTTTCAGTAGTTGTAATGGACCAACTGCTGATTGGAATTTGCCGTGATTAGATTAGTAAGAGCGCTGTCTTCTATTGTTCCACTGCATCGACAAAGATCTGTCATGATGAGACTGTATTTTCTGAGAAGCTGTCTCTGTTTTTCTTAGGACTGACTATTTGGACTTAGAAACAATCTTCTGATAATTTATGTATTTGGGCCAACTTGCAATATAGTTCATTTAGATAGGTAAAGAATGTTGCAGATGTTATGGTCAAATTACCAAGGATTGGTCTAAATATTGTATCATCCACAATCCACATGAATACTTAATGTATTTAACTTTTCTCTAGGATATATTACTTTGATAATATCTTTGAGATCCTTGACAAGGATACCTTGTCTTTAAAAGAAATGTTAATTAGTATTCACTAGAAGAGTATCCATAACACGGATGTTGTAAACTCCTTGGTAATGTGACCAATGTTTTTTGTCACTTGAAACATTTTGGTTAATTATGGTAGCATGCTGGAATTAAAATTTCTGTAATAATTATAGGAAACACAAACCTAAATATTTGAACAAATGCAGATGAAGCTGTTGCTGTTTGCTTAGTCAACTGTCAGCTGTATTCATTTAGCAGAGTGTTAGTCTATAAGATTTTGTTTAGTCAAGAATTCTTAAGGTTGATTATGTGAGTTTGCTTACAGCAATGCAATTGTGAATGTATCTGGGCAGTTATGAATCACTTTAAAGTGGACTCTGAAATCAGGCGATTGTGAAACCAATCGGCTCGTTGTTAAAGTGTTAAGAACAGTCCAGCCTTTCAGAATGTTTAAGATTAGGTATGCCACTTACTGTACCGGTTGATTAGATTAGATTAATATTTGTAATTAGTTCATACAGACTGCATCTTCTGCTTAACTGAAAAAAATCTCACTGACAACAATAAATTATCGTAGTAAAATTCTGATCCTTACCAGTTGGCAATCTGGGTACCATGAGAAACAAACTGAACTCATGAAAACGGATCCTAGCTTATTAACTTACACGTTGGCTGTATTCATCAGTCACACAACCAGCAATGCTGAGCAGCATCCAAGTGGTTGATTAAAATCACTGTTAGGAGCAATCAATTTTAGCAATGTTGAGAGCATTAACACTAGCTCTATTTGCGTCTTTTAAACACAAATCGCAGTCCAGGAGCTCTGAATGTGGTACCGTACTTGCATGCAGGAGCCTGCCGCTGATGGTTTTTCTAGTTATCTAGGCATTGTTTGCTTATAGTGATGAACTTGAACATTGTTTAGGCTAGCATAGAGAGCACTTCTCACTGGTCTCTGTACAAGTTTCTGATTACAATTGCAACATAAAATGAACAAAATTTCATAAACTTTTAAATTACTCTTACATCTTATTGTGACTAAATATGTATTGTCAGTAATTTGAACAAAATGTTATATATTTAAGAACTGTGAACAGGAGTTAACTAGCTTTGGTCATATTCGACTGACTTCTAATACCTCGCTTTTTTCTATTCCGTAGAAGTCAACTTTAATTCTTCGATCTCCGGTCAATGGCAACTTTTTGCTTGTATTATTGTTGATGTGAGCCATCCTCTGAGTTGCAGATGTAGTTGGAATTCTAGGTTATGTGCCTTCTCTGCAGAAAGCTGACTCTTGATTTCTGCATGTTTGGCATTTTCTATTGGACAATTTGTTATTCTGGGTATTGTATATTTGTTATAGCTACTTATATTTGTGAGACGACCAGATATCTTTAGTAAGTCGAGTCCCTGTTTTACAGTTTGTTTAATTGTTTGGTGATCCTTAAAAATGCTGTATTGTTGTGAATAGATATAATATATTTATATTTTATATTTATTCAGTAGCAATAACTTTAATTATTGTTTTACTATGGCGGGCAGATGGTTGAATGGTAACACGCTCGCACGAAGATCAGAAGGACGCGGGTTCGATACCCTCTAGCCCCATAAGGTTCACTCAGCCTTCCACTCCCTATGGAGTGATGGTAAAATGAGCAGTAGGACAGATGGGCACCGTGCAGGCTGTCATACAGTTAAATTCGACTCCTGTTAAACGTATTGTCATCTGTTACTACTATATCATGTAATCTTACTGCAGACCTGTCAGTCTGAATAAAAACTAATATTATAAAAATTAATATCTTACAAATTTTCCATTAATTTAGATTGTAAAATGTAGCTGGCCAATCAGATACCGCATGATGCCTTTCCTTTTTGTGTTTGGTTGAAGGTATCTGCTGATTGGTCGGTGCTTCTTACTCGTAGTAATGTTAAGCATTGTGTACCTCTGTCCAGCCGTTTCTGGCTTGAATTTAATTTCATGATGTTGTTGTAGTCATAAGTAATTATCACTCAGGCAAAAATGTATACGGATTCAATTCACGTTATTACTATTATTTTAATATTTGTTGGATGAAAAAGACAACAGCTGTGTGAATCGAAGGCTGAATAAATTTGTTAAAGGAGAAGCAATGAACTAATCTTGACTCTGATTGGATAGAAGTGGAATTTGTTACGTCTGTGATTCTCGGTTCTGATTGGCTACTTGTTCAGGCGAAAACTTCAGCTGATGCAATTCTCTGTTTCGATTGGTTGCTTCTGTAATATATATATGACCAGGGGTGGACTGGGGAGTTCAAGCGGCCCGGGAAAAAAAACAAAAGCGGCCCTAACTTCATGACTTTTATTTTCTTTGTGCATTTTTTCATGCATACCCGAGGGCCAGTGACCTCCAAAGTCATGTCACTTTACAAATTACATTATGCAATAACAAAAAACGATAAATCGCATATATAATTTATAATTATATATAAAATATTAAGAATGCGTCAACTCAAGTTATAAATCAATTTATTCGGACTCACTGTGATGGTATTATTGCTGTTTATAGTATTAGCAACTTCTTTAAGCCGGGTGCCATTTCGGCTACATGATCTATAATTGTGTCATTATTCAGTTCACTTAAAACATCGGTTTCTGTTGACATAAGCATAAAAGCTTCAAGGTGTGTAGATGACAATGAGCTTCGCAAGCGATTCTTAATGTATTTCAATTTAGAGAAAGATCTCTCACAAGCTACTTGGGTAGACGACAGAGTCAATAAAAGTTTATATGCACTAAAGAGATGCTTGTATGCTTGCCCATAGAAACTGTATTTATGTAGTACAGAAAAGCAGCAAACAGGACATTTTTTGCAAAATTTGCATTTTCGAAGTTCCTCACTTTTATCCACAACTTGGTCGTCCCAGTGTTCATGTGGCGAATCTTCACTTTCACTGACGCTGTCCTCTACTGAATCATCGAACATTTGGAGAAGGTTTTAAATAAATCGACTAGATTTCGGCATTTAGCTCCATCTTTACCAAGAATCTTTAGTTTCTTATCTCTTACTTTCTCCGCACCACCTTTACATTTACGTTTCGGATTTATATCACTCATAACCGTAACATATCTTATTTAATTAATATTACTTATTACTAACTAACAAATTTAAAAGAAATTTTATCAAAACAAACTCAGTGGAAGACGCCGGAAGTAGAATGGAAGATGTAAATTCTTATCTAACATGGCGGCCGCTGGCTGTACGGAGCACTGTAGGTAAGTAAGTATGCATTGCTCTTTTTCAGTTAATTTACAAACCGGTTAACCGAAACTAAAAACCGGTTAACCGATGCCGCAATTTTTTGTAAAAAACCTGTATCATCTGTACTAAATTGATTAAATTATTATATCACCGGTCCTGGCGGCCCACCGGGAATCTTCCCGGTGTCCCGGCGGCCCAGTCCACCCCTGTATATGACCAATCCAAAGAACATCTGTACTTGTGTCGTGTAATTTATCAAGTCATAATAAATATGCTGTTGTTGTGAAGAAGTGTGTTGTATTGAGTCCAAACAACCCTCTAGGATGCACAGAATATTGTCTAAAAACATTCTTTTCACTGTTTTGAGTTTTAGTAAAATGGTTTAATTGAATTATGCAAAAAATATGCACCAGGTCAAATTTTGACCAATAGAAGAACATGAGCCGAAAACGTACAACTTTGGACATTTGAACCAGAAGTGAATTATTCTTGTTTTTTAATCTGAATAGTTGCTTTAAATGAAAAATTTCTTTCAGATCTGGTATTTATTCATTGTGTAACATAAGATTAGTAGTTTCAGCTGAAAGATTTGTTGTACACAGATATATTTGCAGTTAATTCCAAATAAATTGGTTCTTTGTAGGGAAATTCTTCCTGTGTTTTGATTGCTGAGTATTTGATGATGTGGTTTGTTGTTTTGATTACTTGTTTCCTAATTGAAACCATCCATCGACGCAATTCAAACTATCCACAGAAATGTCGTTTTTTAAATAATATTTTTGTATGCTAAAAATCGTTGTGACATGTGTATATCTTGTTAATTTGATTCTTGTAATGCAGTTATCCTAAATTGAACAAATATGTGATTAAGTGGTAAATATATTTAAATGAACTATATATATATATACAGAATTCAGAATTTGTAATTAATAAAAGACTACAAAGAAAAGCCTTGTTTGATGTTGTTTGTCATAGTTTTTAGTCTGTAGTTAAGGCTGTATTCTTAAATTCTCGTTATATTTTGCAGGTTTTCAGCATATGTTGCAAACTCCTTAAAATGTCTAGCAGTTGCAGACATTATTAGTCAGGCCATTATGAGCTTAGACTTCTTTCTTAACAGCAAAGCACACAAAGTGCCTCATAAGCTAAGAGAAGTAATGTCTAACTTGTATACTAGCAAGCCTATGTAATGGGTATACCATGGGTGTGGAGTACGAACTACGAACAGAGTAAATGGAGTTTAGTTGAGTAAAGTCATGAAAGGCACAAGTTTTCTTTCAGTCAAATTGTTGGGTAGAAGTATCAATATTGCGATTTAACAGAAGCTATATTATTTTAATCTGAGCTTATCCTCCTCAGTGGCCGAAAAAAGTGGCGTCATAACTAATAATAATTTAACTATTTTCTGGCTTACTAGGACCCAAATAAGTCCCACAAAAAAGTTCAGCTCATTTGCATAATAGTTTTTGCATAATTAATGATGTCCAACCTATTGGACATTGACACTCAGAATCAAATGTCCAACGAGTTGGACAAATCCATACAAGTAGTTCATGAATACTAAAAATAGCAGTTCAGATGTAGAAATGTTGTAGAAATGTTGAAATAACTATAATTATAAACTACAAATAATTATAATTAAAAAATTCATTGAATTCATAAATTTACAGTGTGTTCATGCCGATAATCATCGTAAACGGTCCTTAAAGCCTACAAATCAAATCAAATTGACAAATACTAAACAAGTAGTTCATGAATACCAGAAATAGCAGTTTAGATGTAGAAATGTTGAGTAAGTATACAAATAATTAGAAAAATTCATTGAATTCATAAATTTACAGTATGCACATGCCAATAATCATCGTAAACAGTCCTACTAGCCTACACGGTCGTGTGGTAGTCTTGGAAACAGTTACGATCTGCAACAAGGCAAAGATGCACATCACATGATATGCAATGAAATTTAGTTTTTTTTGAGCATCCAGAGTTCTTGCAACGCACAGCATTCTTGACGTTGTCGATGGCCGGAAGATGTTTCGCACCAGAGAAGCGCCTGTATTCCGATGGTGTATTCGATTTACGTCGCTTTGTCGGTGGTGGTGGAGCATCCGAGTCGCTGCTGTCAGTTTGAACAGTCGCTGACAGGAACTTCTCACCGATGTCCATGCGAAAGGCGAGGGAGTCTTGAATGTCCTTGCGGGCAGTTTTCAGTTGCCTGCAGTCTTCTCGGTACTGTATCCATGAATTGATGACGCAAAGATCAAAGAAATGCAGAATTGTTCGAATTGTCCATTTTCGGGTTCGTGTCTTCATTCGGTAGTAGCTCAGCATCCTGTCACACAAATCTACGCCGCCCATTTTCGAATTATACTGCCTAATAATTTCGGGACGTTCCACTTCGATGTAGGACTTTGTGCGTTTGTCCCAGCGTCGGCATTTGTCCAACTGTTCGATGCCATGTGCAGCCGAAGCAATGAGTATTGGTTTTCTATCAAACCACGTTACAATCGCAATTCTTCCATCATTGTGGACGATCATTTCACAGGCACCTCTGCCACGCTTCGCTAATTCTCGAACATTTGACAGTTGATGAACAACAGCAGGAATCCGATTTCTCATGATAGTACCCGTGATGTACACGCCCTTCTGTAACATGTATTCTGTAAGTGAAATGCTCGTAAAATATCGATCGCAGTAGACATGAGTACCTGCAGTCAGTCCTTCGCATAGATGAGCGATTACCAGAGCACCAACACCTAGATTAGGCACGGGATGATAAGAACTAACTCCTTGATCGACAACAAAGTCAAGAACTAAACCTTGCGGATTTGCTAGTACAAAGTTCTTCAAACCAATTGGGTTGGGTTTGTTCGGAACATATCGTCGTGCCGGCGATGCTCCTGTGAATGGTATCATTTGTTCGTCGATACTGACATCACGACATCTACTCTGAGCAAGACATCCACGGCGCACGCGATCCAGTAACGGACGAACTTTCCAAAATCTGTCGGCCTTCCTAACCTCATCTGTTACATCCGAATCTATGACAACTTTGAGATTTGATCTGATCTTGAAGAAACGTTTACGCGTGATGACGTCTGCAATCGATTGGACACGGTAGTTGTTCTGCCAGAACATATTGACTCGTGGGTACGGAATCGCTGACATTACAATGCTAGCACCCAAGAAATGTTCGATCTCGGTAACACATGTATTCAAACTTCGACCAGTAGCAACCGTTGAATTGACATTAGTACAAGAGGACATCATTTCAAGGAATTCAGTGTCAATGTACTGCTTAAAATAATCCATCGAAGACCATTCTGCTCTGGCATGAGGATCATCATCGACAACTACGTAATCAGAAATTTTAGGGGAAAATGATCTTTTCTTTGTCCACTTCTTGCTAAGGTCAGTAAACGTCGAAAGGGGCACATCTTCATCATCCGAATCAACGTCGTTATCTTGTTCGCTTGAAGACGAGGATGACGATGACGACGATTTGTGAAACTCCTCGGCATCGCCGTCGGACAAATCAGAAATTTCAGAATCTTGCTGCTCAATTCTAGCAAGTACATCAATTCCTCTAGCTACAAAGCAAAACAAAAAATGCATTGCACACTGGTCAACAGTGAAAACAATATTTTTGGCAATCCATGAAGTAAAATATTATCGCATGATCAAACAACAGAATGTGTAAATTATTAACTAACAACACTGACGTATTTACACTTAGGGGCCTAGGAAAGAAATTCCGACTCTGAGTGATGTTGAGTGCCGCAGTCCACCCTGTTGGACACGGCATTGCGACAACCCTATCTCCCACACCTATTGTGTTAAAAGCCTACAATTTGCACTAAAAGAACGAGTAATGTCTAGGTAATAAAACTGCTGATTGCTTTTAATAATATATGTAACCCCTGAGGAAATATGTTTTTTTACCTTTGGCCTTTCCGTAGAAGGTTTTTACTCCAACCGTCGCCATTTTTGTTTTGAATCAACACTGAAAAGTTTAAACTTTTTCATTCGCCAGATGTAGGCACATTATGTCCAACTCGTTGGAAGTTGGTTCTGCAATATTGGATGAAATAGCTTGTGAGTTATAGCCCCAGAACCCAATGTCCAACGAGTTGGACAAATCCACTGAGGAGGATATTCTATACAGAGCAGATCTGCAGGTTATTTCAGCAAAATGTCTCTTGTGGAAAAATCCTTTTGCTGCTCGTTGATCCTTTCTTATTCCCCCCCGGCCCTCCCCCATCTCCTTGCCTCGGCAATTTCCTCCCACTCAAAAATTTCAAGCTCAGGATGTGAAGTCTACTTCTATCTGTCTGTTAATGAGCTTACAGTGCCATCTTTTCAAAATGAAATTCTTAAAATTAAAAAATAAATTAAATATTTCAAAAATTAAATCCTAGAATTAAGCCTGTATATGGAAGCCTTATAAGACAGCAAAGCACATAAAAGTAAGTAAGTAAGTATAGCCTTTATTACTCCATTAGCAAATGCACATTGGGACATCAGAAAATAGAAGGTAAAATAACAATAACAAGTAAAGAGCTGTGAACAGGAGTTACTACCATTTTAGTCATATTAAACTGACTTGATACCTCACCTTTTTATTCAGTAGGGGCCGTCCATAAATGACGTCACGCACCTAGGGGAGGGGTCGGAAATTTGTGACGATGTGTGACATGGGGTGGGGGTCTGAGTAGTGTGACGTCACACCAGGTCTATGTTATTAAATTTAACAATTAACAACAATTTAATTTTAATAATAACAGCACTAATTTTGAGGATGAAATTGTATTGTATTGTATTGTATTTACGACGATTTATATAGCGTTGTTGATAGCAAGCTACTTCTAGAACGCTCAACCCGTAGCGGCAGCCATCAACAGGCGCCCAGCCCTCATGTAGGACAATGAGCAGCTCGGAGGCGCCAGGTTGTGTGTTTGTATTGCATTGTATTGTATTGTATTGTATTGTACTCCACGTTTATATTGCGACCGAGCCACCCGCAGTAAAGATCCGAGAAATTAATCTCTGATAAACCGACCGACCGGGAATCGAACCCGGGCCGCCGGCGTGACGAGCAGGCACCAGCCCACTCGGCCACTCAGACCCCTCAGAAATTGTCGTTATTTTTTATTATTTTAATGTATACGGGCACCATTATTAATAATTTTCTAATTATTTCAATATTTGGTCACCGTTAGATTTTAAAATATTCATGCTTTCGCTATTTGTTCCATGAAGGAGCATTTTGCTTCGCCATGGAAATTGGTTTTAGGGGGTCAGAGCTTTGTGACGTCATTTTCAGAGAGGGTCTTACTTTTTGTGACGAAGTGTGACGAGGGGGAGGGGGGTCAAAATCGGCCAAAATAGCGTGACGTCATTTATGGACGGCCCCGTAAAGTGAACTTTTGATTCTTTGAAATGTGATTCATATAGCTGCTGTACTTTTATTGTTGTTGCTGTGCTAAATAACTCGGGGGAATTGAACCACTTACTCTCAAATAATGCAAGTACTTAATTATTTTGTACTTAGTCTTTCTTGTGCAGAAGTCTTACAAAATTAAAGTCCAGCACCATCGCTCATATAGGTGGTGCCAACTGCCAGTCCCAAAAGCCTGGGTACAGATCTGAAGCAGAAGTAATCGTAATCGTAAATTCGAAACTTCTACAGCGCCCACAAAAGCGAAGTCGCGGGAACCAGCTTATTCACAGGCGCTCAATAAAATCAAAATCGATAGGCAGAGGTCAAAATCCAGAGAGTCAGGCAGGCAGACAGGCAGACGGCTAAGGTGGATGGTGTTTGGTGTTCAGAAGTCATGTTTGGTAAAATATTTAACGTCGATAAGCAATCTACCATCGCAGATCTGCACACTGGACAACGTCATTTCTAAATTGTTATTTATAACTTAATTCTATCACGCCGATCCATCCCTGTCCAATGCCAGTTTTCACGCCTAATCCAATGACATCTCCAAACATTTCAATTACGAAATGACTGAATCAGACCAATAACACTTAGCTTTTATTTCTTTGATGTAAAAGTACGACAAAAATTAATGAGAATGGTCAAGTACGCACATTCTGCTCGCTCGTGCTCCACAGCGAATTGGAAAAATAATACTCTGTGTGTAGCCCGAACGATAATCAGAGGCAGCTCTCATTCAAAAATATACTGTTTATAAGCGAAACATTTTAAAGGCAAAGATTTTTGGAAATGAAAATAAATAAGAAATAAATTAATTAGGTTACCAGACGGCGTTTGATGGCACGGGAAGCGTTGACTGTGATCCTGTTATTATATGCCGGACATTTGTTTACTGGTACGGATGGGACTCAGGACTCTCCCAGTGGATCGCCGGCCAATCCAGAGGTTCCAGAGGTTGTTTGTCACGGAGAAAGGTCGTTACTGGGTGATGGATTTCACCGGTAGGTGCTAATAGCTTTGCGTTTGTATTGTGTCAGAGATGAAGCCGTGGTAAACTTATAGTATCGTGGGCTGAAGGAGTATAGGTATCTCTGGACATGCTGCGCGAGCTCCGGACGGTACCAGATTTTCTGATGACGACACTAACTAAACCCTAACCGACCCTCACGACGCTTAACCTGACCCTCACCGACACTCACGTCGCCAGTAAACTTACGCACTATATCCTTCAGTCCCCGATAATATGAGCTTGCCGATTACTGAAGCCTATACAAGACCTATATTCCCATAAGGCACTCATACAGAACTAAAAGTCATTCTAAGCCAACATGTTTAAAATTATAGGCCTAATTGATATTCCTTGTGACACTACAACCTTAGTAACATTCATGGTGATGATGATTATGATAAAGATTAGAATAAATGTAATGATAAAAAGAAAGATTCGGTTAATGAATAAGTATCGAAATTCAGACTGGCTTTTTGTCATTTCAGAGACTTGAAGACATATTTGGTGATCACTGCAAGAAATGAAGTGGAAGTGCCAAAGCAATGCGAGACTCTTTTAATCGAAAACTTATCATCAAGTTTCTACGTAGATCCCTATCAGATTGAAACTGCTCAAGAATTTGGTGGTTCAAAGGTTTAATCTCTGTTTTAAATTATGAAAGGCATTTGTATAACAGATTCTTTATTTTCTGGTCTTTAGCATAATATGCTTATAAACTTCTCATAGCGAAATGCTTTGGTTTAGCAATTAACACACTGTCAATAAATAGGAAGACGTGATGGACAGGGAGAGGACTGGCCTCCCGCCCCCATATGCCGAGGCTTAGAAAATGAAGTTGCTAACACTTCATCCCCATGGCTGCCTAACGGCTAGCTTAAGGGACTGCTCTTCTCTTCTTCTAATTTATTTAAGCAATATATGTGCAATATGTACACCTTTTCTGTTGCTGGCACGTAACTGTGGAACACTCTTCTGACAAAGTTCTCTCTGAAGTGTGTGTTCCGGCCTTCAGGTATCAACTAAAAACTCATCTTTTCGTGGACTCCTTTCATCCATAGGCTGTTTCCTTGTCTACTTGTACTCCCTTCTTGGCTTTCGAATGGACTTGCCATGGAATTTGGCTTACACAAACGATTCTGAATAGTAGTGGCTAGGTTGTGACCGAATTCAATTCGTTGATCTGGAAATCGGTTTGCTCCGGATTTTTCTCTAGCGCGATTCATTAGAATCAGCGCATCTGAGGTCTACCGATCCAAATACTAAAAAAAGTAATATTTTTGACCAAAAAATTTCTTATTTATTAATAAAAAAAATAGTAACCTGTTTTTCGACCTCCTGTGGTAATCTTTAATCTCTATCATTGAAAGTCCGTGTAAAATAATGAAAATGTGAGTCAACGCATCAGTAAAATGCGATCGCGGTGTAACAAACAGTGCCTAGAACCAAATAAAAGTAAATTTGGACGACTATTCAGTTCTAATCCGGATTTGGCAAAAAAGCAGGCCAAATATCTGGGTAATATCCGGATTCGGAAATCGGCAAAAAGTGGCAATCGGTTACACCCTAGTAGTGACTATCGACTGATGCCTTGAGCATTATTTCGTCAGTGCTATAGAAATTCTTGGACTATTTGAAGTAAGAGGTTAGAACACTAATCACAGGATTTTACTATGTGTTTGTTAAGTAATAACAATTGTGTGTAGGTCTTTTCTTATGATGACATCGATTTGGAAAAGCCAGAATTTTTATCACCTCCTCTAAGACTGTACGTCTTTCGCGAGATGGAGCTTCATGGAAATGTGCTTTCATCAAATGTCACTATGCCCATGCACATCAGGTACCACAAGCCTTTTGACGGCCGTAGTCACGTACCTGTGGAGGTGGTGATACCTGAGGTCTACATTGCATGTCATCAAGGTATTAAAGAATTATCCTCAGGCAACTGGGTTTCTTATATAGAGCATTTAATGCTAAAATTATTGCATTCTTTTGGTTACAGTTTTCAGTCAAATAGTAAATGAGCTTAATAGTCTGATGTGAAGAAATGCTTGATGCGAACAGTTTGTATGGAAGAATGAACAGAAGTCTGCACGTAAAACACAAGTATTTAGTACCAGTCTGGTAGTTCAAGACTTCTGATCATTGTGTGGCATAGGTTCATGACTTCAACCATGGCTTTAGCCATGGCTTCAACTCATGTTGGTATGTTGACTTTAAGTTTGAAGAACATTTTACTGTAAAAAGCAACCTTGTATTTGCGATTTGGTGTTAACTGTGTTTAGTATGAATAAACTATTAGAAAACTAACTATTAGAAAACCGACATGGCTTGATAAAGTATGAGCAACATTTACATTACATTTTGTGTCTGCTATTCTGGATTTTGTAACTTTTAGAGGCTGATTGGCTGAAGTCTTTTGACAGAACTCCAGCTCCTTGCTCAAAGGATACATCCGTCAACTGCATGTGGACACAGATCTCATGTGCATTTCCAGAGGTTAGATATTTGTACTCCAATTAATTACCACTTGTAACTGTGTCTAATATAATTATTTCTGTGGCACTGTCTTCATAATGGACAATGCTAGGAGTCGATTGATTGTCACTTCAAGTGGAATGTAGGAAATAATTGTACAGGGTAATCTGTTGGAGAACCTCAGTCGAAATCTGGTCAGGAAGGCTTTGAAAATCACTACTTAATTTCTGCATTTGTTAATGCTTAACTAACACTTGTGGTTTTAATCATTTTGCACCTATAGACTATAGCCTTGATTACTGACTCCATTGAAGTTAACTATAATTAATAATAGTTGTAATGATCAACCGTATATCTCATTAGTATTAATCAGACATATAGATATGTAATGTAATGTAAATCTTCTAAATGGTGAATAGCTGGCAAATGTAAGAGGGTTTAGGGGTTTGAAGGGCATTGTAGGTAAGAGATACTATTTTGTAATGGATGTGCTGAGGGACTTTTAGCCAATAAAGTGATTTCAGAACAGGGGCTATGTAGTGGTGTTTGGGAGTTTTGGAAACTACATGGGCGAGAGCGTTCTGGACTGTTTGCAGGCGTTTTATTTTAGAAGAGTTGATGTTGTAAAAAAGGAAATTACAGTAGTCGAGTTTGGAATGAAAAATTGAGGTGACTATTGTGCAAACGGTCTTGTAGTCAAGTATTGGGTGCAATCAACAAAGATGTGCCACAAATGTGCATATATAGCAGGTGCGAGATAGCTGGGTGATGTGGTCGGTAAAGGTAATGTTTTTATCGAAGGTGATTACCAATGAATGGATTTGGGTGAACATTGCATAATCCAGTCTGTGAATATTGCTATGCCAATGCATTGGAAATTAACAGAATTATTATAATAATTAATATTTTATTTGTAGGAATCACTGAGCTTTGTTGTGCCTGTGGGCAACCTGGAGCACTTTACAGCGGTTGTCGTATTAACAGTGCTGATAATTGGCATTTCCACTGTTGGAATTGTTGCCAAAATGTTGTTCGGCACAAGAAGCACAGCTCCAAGCAGCACGGCTGCAGTTAAGAAGGACAGTTAGCACCATCTGTGACATCGTCGTGGCGTTTAGCGGTTCAGCCATATTCCTCGAATGGCTTTCCTCTGGATTTCCATGCTTGTGGCAAGCGACACTACGCGTACCCTGTAATTCAGCACCCGTGTGTTGGCTGCCGTGTTCGTAGTTCTTGAGTTTGAATCACAGTTGTTTGTTCCCGTTTGAATCGTAAAATTGTTCCAGTGGTTTGTTAAGTTTCAATTTATACTGACTTGGATGTACTTGTCAACACTTGAAAACTGTTTTCTTTCGCTAGGGCTGAGCTGGAAGCGGCTTACAGTAGACATGATTGCTTCTAACAAATGAATGAGCTAATGAATTGAGATAAAACGTTGTGAAACAGAAGCAGTGCAGAACTATTCATGTGAGCCAGATGGAGCAACACAGCGAGAGAAGTTTTTGTACAACACAAACTGCAGATTTGAATTGCTGAAATGATCACCGCACTTTTAGTGCGGTCTTATAAGTCACTATATTAAGAGTTGATTATATATAAATATACATATATAAGATATTATAAGTGCATACATTGTGTTGCACTGTATCATTGATTGATGCTTTGTCATTAGATTATTTGTGCTTGATGTATGCTAATGCAAGAACAAACTAATATGTGGTGCATCCAACATTCTACAAAAAAGTTTCTTGGTAATAAATTACAAGAACTTTATAAGAGCATTACATGTACATTGCTGGTTAAAGTCATTTTATTAAATGATGTTGTTTGGTAACTTCTAATTTTCTAGTATTTTCTTTATGTACTAAAATTGAATGATAATGACATTAAAATCAGACAGTAAATTGCACAGAATATTGACTTAATTGAGCCTGCTGACTCACAGTGTTGCTGCAGTCTACCGTTTTCATCTTTGTTTTCATCTGTTCAGTAACAACTTGCGTTGATTGGACTGGATATTCCATGGGATGCTGGTTGATGTTATGTAATGTATATTTGCGACACCTTGTATCCAAGTTAGAGGGTTAATCGTATCTGAGAATTTATAAAGCACCTCTCACAGTACAGGTTATTCAGAGCAGGGCTTATTCTAACGTGCAGCCAGACACAAAGTGTGCAGTTGGGAAAGAAATTTGTGCAGTTAAAAATCAGATTTTGTGCAGTTATTTTTTGTAGACCTAATTGTATAAACCAATAGTCCCCAGACCCAGTGACAATTTGTGTGAAAGAAATGAGGCATGAATAGTTACTTAAATTAAATTAGAGGCTTCCGACAATTTTCTTCTGGAAAAAAAGGAAAAAGACAGGAAATCAAAAGAAGTCATGAAAAATGTTGGCGGAACTAAGAAACAAATTTTGCTGGAAACTCTTGTTACTCTTGTTACTAGCCCCCTCGAAAAGTCTTGGAAAACGCTTGTTACTACCCCCTCGAAAATTCTTGGGAAAGTAATTGTTACTACCCCCCTCGAGAAAATTGCCCGGTTGTCAACTTTTCAAATATGTGGGATTACCCCCCCCCCCGACAGCAAGCAAGGGGAGTAGATTAAACACTGCGCACACGAACCCCTAGTTACGCCACTGCCCAGACCTCCCAATTCGGCCCTCATGTGCAGTTAATAAAATTCCTTAGAATAAGCCCTGATTCAGAGGTGCTCTCAACGCTGAACTTGAAAGTCCCTGATCAACTGGTTCAAGTTAATCATACGCTCAAAATTTTGAAGTGCTGCTTAATGCTAAGCGCAAGACATAAGCATATTAATGGATGCTCCTTCAAATCAGTGGACAAAATATGGTTGCCAGAAGACCAATAAGGAAGGAGAGACGAGGAGATATCAAGTGAGAATTGAGTAATAATGAGGTGAGTGCAGTGCTCTTTACTATTAGAGGTAAGGGTATTAAAGGATAATTCGGAAGTAAACAGCGTACAATTTGTTTAAAGCAATCAAACATCAAAGATGATAAAAGAAGCAAAAGGTGAGTGCCATAGTTAAATGCTGGGAGTTGCGCTTATTTCAAATTTTATGCTATGCAGGTTGAGTGAGACAACACTTCAAGCCTATGAGGCATGAAAAGAGCCTGCAAATAAACATTTCCTTTACAAACTCGTTTCAAAACTTATTTTTGGTCAAATGCTCTGACTTCTGTACGTTTTTAGCCGTTGATATGTGTGATGCAGAACTCATTGCGCTACGCAAATGTGCATTATTTATACGAGCGCACTTCGATGCTTGTTTAGATGTTGGGCTACAATTGGGCGTGTCAGTATAAGTATCATTAGCAACAATATTTGTTAATGGCAGACTTTTTTCATTAAAATATTAAAACACTTAAAATAGTAATTAACAAGTTTTGTCAGAGAAAATGCGGACTGTCTTAATGGTAGCCGAGAAGCCATCTTTGGCTGCGTCTTTGGCGAAGATTTTGGGCAAAGGCCAAGTCAACTCCCGAAAGGGCTTCAACGGGGCCTGCTCCGTGCACGAGTGGAATGGACGGTTCCCCCCGACAGGGGAACAGACACGGTTCAAGTTTACCTCCGTCTGTGGTCATGTCATGAGTCTGGATTTCATGGGAAAATATAACAGCTGGGACAAAGTAGACCCAGTGAGTTTGAACTGTGTGTACGGGATGTTCTTGAAGGGGCGCTATCTATCTCCAGAATGAATGAATGAGGGCAAGCTTATAGTATCGGGGACTGAAGGATATAGTGCGTAAGTTTACAGGCGTCGTGAGTGTCGGTTAGGGTAAGTTTAGGCGTCGTGAGGGCCGGTTAGGGTCAGAGTTAGGGTTAGTGTCATCATTAGAAAACCTGGTACCGTCCGGCGTCCGCGCAACATGCCCAATAATCCTTCAGCCCTCGATACTATAAGCTTGCCTGAATGAGGATATACTAAACCAGCTATAACAAGGCAGACTAATAAATGGCTTACTTAGACTCCGTATATCAACTGGTTCACTGAAGCTTTGCATTTTTAGCTCCTCTAAAATGAGAAGTCCTATTCTGGGTAATCTATAATTTTAGCGTCCTGGATTATAGCGTATTGTTTCTTCAGACGATACAAAAATACAGACGTACCTTTATGGAATAGGTGTACCAGTAGCTAAAACGATAGATTACCTTAATGTTTCAATAAAGGAGTATATATACCATCTTCTGATTGTGGGTCCTTTGGTCATTTTGTAATAGGAAGCATGGCAAAGTGCAACAATGACAAATATACACAAAACTTACAATCTCGCAATTATAGCTGTTACTAAGAGCACATCGTCACAAACTTATAAGTGCCTTCGTAAATTTAGCACACTTCAGTCACTGTTCACTTCAGATCAAATTACTTTATATGTTGAAAAGTGAAACCTTTAAAAATGTTATCTGATAATGTTATCTGCTGAACTAATACTGACAACTTTCAATATCTTCTGAACCATTCTAACAATATTGTTTTCTGGTTGTAGGCAGAACTGTTTCTTGCACCAACACTGAAAAAGGAGGCATCTCCAAATCTCCACATGCCAAGCTTTCTTGAGAAAGAGGTGAACACCTTGAGTGCTACCAAAGATTGTTATGTTTACCTGAAACAATTAATGGCCTACCTTTGGTATCTCCTCCAGGCTAGGAACAATACATTTGCTGTCCCAAGCTAGACAATATACTGTCAGGGCAGGAGTGCCTCTGAGGAGTTTCTGTTGAAGTGAAGCTATATAAATTGTGATTACATTTATAGTTATCAGTGCATTGAAACCAGTTGCTTTGGCTGAGCAGGCTGTGCTTCTCATATCTTGTACATATGTCATATAATTTTACCTGATAAATGTAAATGAATTAACAATCATGGGGAGGCGTTTAGGGTTTATAGTAACACTCTGGCACGAAGAGCAGAAGATCAACTTGAGCGCAAATTGATTCCTGCTACCCTCTCCAGAGCTTCTCATTTGAAAATAGAAGGCGATTTGAAAATCGATCGCGCTGGATCGAGTAGGCGATCGATGCGTGGTCGACGTCGAAATATTTTGTGTACAGCGTCTATTGTGTAGGCCTATCGTATAGCTGCATACTATTTGGTTGTCCATTAACTGCTAGAGTGTACGCAGCACTTATTAGACCCAAACGGTCGATAAAACTCCTCTGCTTGTCGGTGCAATGTTGTATCGATCCTAGCCTGAACTTTCACAAGTAATGTAAGTTAGATAAATAAAATAATGGTCTGGCTCCAGCTGGTTTCTCTTGGAGTCTAACTCGTGCGCGATCGATTTACCGATCTACCAGACCTTTGCTAGGCGATCGACCAAGGAGATCGATCGATCGATCGCCTCAAATGAGAAGCTCTGACCCTCTCAAAGGTCGACTCAGCCTTTCATTCGCCAGGTGGAGTTGGTAAAATGAGTTGTAGACCACTGTGTCATTATGGTACTTACCCAGATCTTTATTTAGACCAAAGGAACAGATTTCGTGTTTTTTTACTCAGCATTGTTGCTCATAACTAAAGAAGCAGTGTTTGTTTTGAAGGCCAGAGGAGCAGATTTCTTGGTATTGTGGCTTGACTGTGACAAAGAGGGCGAAAACATCTGCTTTGAAGTTATTGATGCTGTTCAGAGTGTAATGACCCGAACTGCTGACACGGTAAGACCATCAGCTTGTCTAGTTAGAATAGATGGCACACCAACACTTTTATGATATGTTAGGTTCGCCCAACACATATTCTCTTGTAAACCAAAATGCGGTTAGCAATTGGTATAATAAAAGATATACTTACCTATAGTTGTGCAACATGATGTAATACACATGGACTCATGGAGTCATTATAAAGTCTCCATGGATACATTTCTCATGACCATGCAAATATTGCGTTAGGAAAACCTTGCGTGGAACTTTGCTGTACAGGTTTTTGCTGTTCCAGTAGTCTTTCGTTCATGGGAGAATCTTTTAAAGTCTTTGGGATCATCTCTCTCATGTTGTGGGGCGCGGTGGTTTAGGAGTATGTTCGGTGCAGCCAGAGGGTTGCGGGTTCAAATCCACCTCAAGCCGCCTCGTAACGACCATGGGCAAGTTCTTCACTCGCAATTGCTCATGCGCTTCGGCGTGAAACTCCGATTCAATGTCCGCGCTGTATTCGGGAGCGCCTCTGAGTAGACATCTTGGAGGGGCGCTATAACAAGTGCTTATGCATACGTACATACATACATACATGTTGAAAAGAGATTTTAAAAATGCTACAATTGAGCTGAATCCATTGAATAGTTTTGCAGAGAATAGGCCCACTGCGACTGCTGCCTCTGTATCTCACTAAATGACCACCTGTGTGGATAGGCATCCATGCTGCATCAGTTGATGTCTTGTTTATAGCACTTTTGAAGCTCTAAGATTGTTATACAAGAGCTAGGTAAATGTCTGGGTGTTATGTCAGAGTAATGTAGCATGTAATTTGCTTTCAGTTCATGAGTATTCTGGTGCTGCTGTTTTACTGTAAGAGCCAGCTAGCATAAAAAGTTACAGAGAGAGGCAGTTACTCTGTAAACTGCTTGGGAAAATGTTTTGTATTAAAGGTTCCACCTAGCATAAATAACTGGGAATAACTTATGAGTTTGAAGGTAAACTAACTTATAACAACTTAGAGATAACTAATTGAAATTTGAAAGTTTGGAAGGGAGTGTGAATGGTAAAGCTGAATGAAGAATTCACCTACACGCAGAGATAAAAATACTGAGAGTGAAAGTGTTAGTTTTTTCAGAGCATTAGCAATACTGAAGTCGAAGGTGGTTTTTCTAGAGTAGAGTATTAAGAAAATTGAAAGTGAATGTGTGTTATTTCCAGAGCATTAATAAAACTGAAAATGAATGTGTTTGTTATTTCCAGAGCATTAATAAAACTGAAAGTGAATGTGTTTTTTGTTTCCAGAGTGTCTACCGAGCTAAGTTTAGCGCCATCACTGAGACTGACATTGTGAAGGCGTTCAACAATCTTGGTTTCCCGAATAAGAACGAAGCGATGTCTGTGGATGCACGACAGGAACTGGATCTTCGCATTGGATGTGCCTTCACCAGATACCAGACCAAGTTCTTCCAGGTCTGACTTTACCACAAGTGTCACTCCTTTACATGAAAGTGCGATGCAGTGGTCTATTAAGTAGCGTGCTGGGTTGGTAAACTAGCAATTGCAAATCCTTGACAAGACTTGTCTTGTGTCTCCAATTCAGATTTGCTAACCTTGCGCATATAATAAGTGCTAGCAATAAATAAGAATAATTTCCTAGATATTTCTGTAGCAGCTTACAAGTTACTTGACACTGTCTTAAATGATGTTGAAGTTCTGAATGTGCGAGGAATATGTCTGCAGAGTATTGATGCTTTCACCAAAACCTCAAAAACATGTAGTGATTTGGTGGCTGTTATAGGGAAAGTATGGTGATCTTGACAGCACGTTGATATCTTTTGGACCATGTCAGACGCCAACTTTAGGTTTCTGTGTTGAGAGACATGACAAGATCCAGTCGTTTAAACCAGAACCTTACTGGGTCATTCATTGTGAGGTTTGTACCATTTGTGGGTTTATATTTTGCGCAGTGGACTGTAATTCCTTGATTAGATGCAGGAATATTATTTCAACAAAAGAGGAGGTTTTGGATACAGTATTGCTGATGTAACACTCGGGTTGATTAGAAATTAGTAATATAATTAACAATCTCATGCATTACTATTTTCATTATTATTTTTAATGCATGTATTCATAATCAAATGTATGAATTTATTAACCTGAAGGCAAGCAAGAATCTGTAAGGCCTAGGCTATGGATTTATTATAGGTCAAATAATAAATGATGATAAGAATAATAATAAACTAGCCATTCCCATGCTGAGCATCTGTATGATTGTTCAGTAAAATGTCCCTCGTTGAGTAAATACTCTGTTGCCACTGGTGACTCCCTCTCTCCTGAAGACGCATATTTTTGAGAATTTATAGAACAGTTGAGCTGAGAAAGTCTGTTACAATCTGATTGATTTACAGGCGACAAATCCAGGTGGTAAAACCATGACACTTGATTGGGATCGGGGAAGGATTTTCGACAAGGAGGTGGCCAACATGTTTCTCAATATGGTCAAGAGCCACAGCACGGCAAAGTAAGCTGTGACATTAAGTACCATTTTCAGTAATTTATGTATCACTCTGCGTCTGAAGTGCTCACAGTTTTGCTCAGGCCTCTCTGATCTAAAGAGAAGAGTTATGTCAATATATCACATCTTTTATTTATGGAAACACATTTAGTGTACTTGACTGATTGGTAATGCTACAAATTAAACCTCTGTGTTTCTTGTTCTTTGCTTTTTCGCTTCATCATTTACGACTGTCTAATTATACGCCCCACTTGATGAGTGGACTATATCGTAATGCCTTCTTATCCTTCCACTTCAGTATTATGATATTGCCATTTCGACGAACAATGTGCTGACTAGTTTGTAGTTATGCAACTGTAACTGCAGCAGGTAGATTCACCAGACAGTGCCCAAAGTCATCCTACATGCATTCGGTAGGTGTTAGTACATGTCCACATTACTAGTATGTGGCCAGAAATATTACTGGGACGCATATCTACCTCTGAATGTCAGCCGATACCTGATGGATGTGTAATCAAGTCTGTAGCATCTGAGCTTACCCAATTTAGGACGTGTTAACACGTCCCTCGCAGTCAAAGTGTTAAGGAAACGAGCATGCTCCGATGCTTAGGAAGACTGGTTGATTAATGACAGATCGTATTAAACTTGAGACTAACTGTGTTTAATCCAACTTTGTGTAATGCTGTCTAAGTATTCAAGTATGTATGTGTGTATATGTGGCCATTTATTTACCACCTTGCAAGAACTTCACAAAGGTTATCAGTGAATATATTGAATATTGGCTTTGTCTTTTCAGACTGACTGATGTTCAGAAGAAGGAGAAAGGAAAGCCTAAGCCGCTTGCTCTCAACACAGTCGAATTGCTTCGAGTCGGCAGCTCTGGACTCGGTCAGTCATGTGTAATCAACAGAGATTTTCTACGTCTAGTGTTGATTAATTGATCCTTACAGAGTGCTTAATAAAACAGTTGCAAACATTTTCTGATGTAGTAGTAGCTTCAGTTTAACGACACTGTGTGATTGCAAAGATCATTGGCTTTGCCCTCCTTCATCCAGGCTTGGGACTGGCACTGCCTGGCACATGGACGTGCAGTGACGGAGTTGTTACTTGATATTAGTTTTGTAACTATAGTTTATAGTGTTGAACAACATGGTGGTGTTCACAGTTTAAATTATAACTTTGAGGCATGTATTTGTTAGAATTTAGACAACATGGCCTCTATATAGTATGTTCCATTGCTGTATGAATATTAATGTAACATGGTCCAAGATGTGATCTCCAAATTTAGTTCAGCTTAAAATTATTGGCTCAGTATAACACAACCTCTTTAACGAAGTTCTGGGGTATGCGTTCAGCTGTTCATGTTGTCAGATATTTATTTCTGGTATGATATTTAACAGAATTTGTGTTTGGGTCTATGTTATTAACTAAATTTGTTTGTTTGTTTATGTCTTGTTTGTGTTTTTAAAGGAATTGGTCCACAGCATACAATGCAGATTGCAGAGCGACTCTACACCCAGGGCTACATCAGTTACCCCCGAACTGAGACCAATTCCTATCCAGAGAACTTTGATCTTGTGTACGTGCTTTGAGGAAAAGCTGTTCCCGTATCGTATCATATCTAAACATTTATGAAGTGCCTCTCGCAGAATAGCCATCTGCATTCAAATTCAAGCGTGATTCTTATCTCTGCATTGTATTCTCTTTTTGTTTAGAGTATGTTTGAGCCTTCTTATTGCCCACCTCTGGATCTGCTTGTCCTGGTCAGTTATGCTATTTGCCCATTTCATCAACACTTGAAACGTTTTCTCTTACCCTGGGGCTGGGGTTGGGAGTACCTTTGAGCAGACTTCTGGAAGAGGCATTATGAATGAATGATTGAATAAATGAATTATTGAACACTTCTTTATTAAAATGAATTCTTATTTAACACTTAAACGCCGAGCGTGTACTAAAAGTGACTGAGAAACCAATGCAGCTCGTCGTTAAAGTACTAACACAGTCAGAAACGTGGATCTCAGATTTAGTTTCAGAGTGTGAGCTGGTTATGCAATGTCGCTATGATGCCGCATATGCACTTGAATTAGATGAAACCTGGATGATCAAACTGTGTGTGGATCAATGCCAACAGGCAGTGGACTTGAGGCATTATGGGGGGGGCCCGATGGCGCATTGGATAACACACTGGCATAGAGAGCGAGAGGTACCGAGAGAGACCCGTGGCGGACATGCTTTGTAGGCTGCTATTAGCGCTGTGTATTGCAGGCTGTCTGTGCTGTTAGTAGTTAAGATTTATGTCTTCTGTCATTTGTGTTCTTGTGAATTGTTTCAATTCCATAACTGTACACTGTAACCGGTTGCGGTTTGTCAACCGGATTGTTTCAATAAAGAATATTATATATATATGATCTTAAGTAACGTATATGGCTTTGATTTAGGGGAACCCTTCGACAGCAGCAGAACAGTCCCGAGTGGGGCAAAGAAGTCCGGGAAATTCTGAGCAGTGGCATCCAGCGACCCAAGAAAGGCCACGACGCGGGTGACCATCCACCCATCACGCCAATGAAGCCTGCCTCCGAAGCTGAGCTTGGACACGAAGCCTGGAAGATCTATGATTACATCACTCGACATTTCATTGGCACGGTAATTGTTTTGACATTAAAGCGCAACAGGAAGGAACTACCCTTATCAATTGTGCTCTGTAGGATACATAGTCAGTCTGTGATTTCATCATCCTTTACATTAACTTGCATGTGTTCTCATGGCATTAATTTCGTATGACATATCTTCGTGCATACTTTACCATGTACATTACTTTCTTATGACATATCTTCATGCATACTTTACCATGTACATTACTTTCTTATGACACATCTTCATATGTACTGTACCACCTGACTGCACACCTGTCTGATTTTTTGTTTGTTTTTTATTTCATTATTTAAACATATTTCTATTGTAACTGGTTGCGGTCTGTCAACCTATCAGAAAATAAAACGAATATCATCATGTAGATTACTTTCTTATGACATAACTTTACCATTTAAATCACTTTCTTATGACATTTCTTTATGGATACTGTAGTATGTAGATTACTTTCTTATAAAATATTTTTATGCATACTTTACCATGTAGAGTACTTTCTTATCTCTGTGCATACTTTACCATGTAGATTACTTTCTTGTGACATATCTTTATGTGTACCTATTACTTCTCTTTTCCATTGTGACTTCCTCCTGGAATTCGATTAAATTTGCAGCTTGGGTTGTGTCCCTGCATTGATTAGCATGATATTCATTCATTCAGGGTTTGTGCGAGTTTGAAGGTTTGAGCACCCCCACCACCTCATCCACCCCCGAGAGGGACGATGGTCAATGTGCAGGAACTTTTAACAAGTTCAACATTCACAAATGCTTAGCACCATCAACGGATGCTGATTCTTTAGACACTCGTGATATGTAGAATGTAAAGTGCCATCTCCTTTGAAACTGTTGCATTTCTTCTGCCAATTGCATCATTTTTGCTCATGATACGTTATCACAGTAAGTAATGGTAATGCCATCTAAGAAGAAATGCAGTCCCTTAAACTAACCCTGAGGCAGCCATGGGTATGAAGTGTTAGTGACTTCATTTTCTTAGCCTCGGCATATGGCCAGCCGTGTCCCTCACCATCTCATCTTCCCGCCAACAGTGTACGGTCAGTTTACTTATTATAGCTGAGTTGCCTAGGGGGCACAGGTGGAGCAGAACTCTTGACCCAAATTTCCACCTTCGCAGGGATTTGACCCCTGACCTCTAGATTGACAGTCCAGAACGCTAACCACTATGCTATCAAGCACCCCCATCTAAACCGTAAAGTAGGTCTAAGTTGATCTGATGACTTATACATTATTATATAGCACAAGATCTCAGTCAATGGTCACACCAAGTGAAACTGTATTCAAATTATTTCATGTATGGGAGAAGCACGGCTGAAATCTGATGAATCAAAGTCCTTAACTTCTTCTCTAAAAAACCAGAATATTTGGAGAAGCATCAGATTGTAATCTGGTTGTATGATCAGCCATTGTTGATGACATATATGTAGAAATAGTATTATTAATTAGTATATGAAGATACATAGAATTATTATTATTATTATTGAAGAATTATTATTATATGAAGATCGATTTAAATTTTAAAATCCTTAACTTCTTCTCTAAAAACCAGAGTAGTAGGAGAAGCATCGGATTGTAATCAGCCAGAAAGGATCGATTTCAATTTCTTACCATGTTACTATAACGTTGTGCGGTAGCGATTTGTTTACGAGTTCCACTGTTCTGTGTCTTCAGCTGATGAACGATTGCATCTACCTCTTGACAACTCTTACCTTTACCATTGGAGATGAGGTGTTTAGCTGTTCAGGTAAAACGGTGATTGACCCTGGATTTACAGCCATCATGCCGTGGCAGGCCATTCCTCCGGAAGAGAGTATGCCAACCTGTACAGTTGGAGAAACATGGGCAGTATATGAGGTACATTAATATATGATTTAATCCTTCAGCAGGGTTTGATTTTAATTGAAATATGTTGTAGTAGCAAAATTTGTATTTGAAATTTGCAACTGTAGAATTCAGATCGAGTTTTGCCAACTTTTATGTCTAACAAATGTTCAGATAAAATAGGTGAATTAATTATTAGCTCTTAGATGATAGTTGATAGAAAACATCAGAAGGCATTGTGCATTGGTAAAGCTTGAAGTAAAATGTTATAAGCAAATAATTATTGAGGAAGCAATGTCCTTCATTTTTTAGAGCTTAAATCCCTGCAAAATTACTGGCCATGAAATAAATTTCTCGTAGGAAAATTTCTTTTCTTACACTGTCATGCCATTATTAGCTTGAATGTGAATTCTGAAAACCAGCAGTTGAAAAAATTTACTGACATAAACAGTACTAGAACTGAAAGTATTGGTAATGACAATCGTGATAATATAACTACTCCAGTAGTATTCCATGATTTTTTTTAACTGATTAGTTTTTCTTAGAGAGGTGTAGTGTAAGTTTATGATTACAGTAATTAAAGTACTTAACTCTTTAACAATGAGTGTGTACTAAAAGTGACTGAGAAACCAATGTAGCTTGTCGTTAAAGAGTTGCTGTGTAAGGTTTAGAAAACAGTTTAGAATACAATTAATAAAAGCCATGAGTGAATCTTACATCCGTAGAAGTTTTAAAACATAGCAGTAGATGCTACTAAGAATAATAATAAAAATAATGACAGTAATGATAATACCATGTGTTTTACTGTTTCAATTTCAGCTGAAGCTAGTTGAAAAGCTGACCTGTCCTCCTGACTACCTTTCAGAGGCTGAACTGATAACATTGATGGAGAAACATGGTATTGGCACGGATGCCAGCATCCCGGTTCACATCAATAACATTTGCGAGAGGAACTATGTCACGGTCACGGCTGGACGAAGACTTAAGCCAACAACGCTTGGAATCGTCCTCGTTCATGGCTATCAGAAGGTCAGTGGTAATTGTTTGTTTAACAAGACTCGTGTATTGTAAGGTAATCTACTAAGGATATATTAGGAGCACCACAAGGTTTAGAGCTATTTGGAACATGCAGGAAGCATGTTCCTGATTGCCCATCCTTTGTAGCCTGTCATCCAGTTTCTGGGACCTCTCAACTGGTCCTGTCCAAGGGATTTGGAATATGGTCTTGCATAGCAGGGACCACCACCTGATGCTCTATTCATCACAGTAATGGTACTATAGAGAAGTTGTCAGATTAGATATTACAAAGACAGAGACAGTGTTAACCCAGACCTATTCAGCATGTGTGACTTCACTTACTCAACAGGAGGGTTGTTTTGCCTGTGCTATTTAATGATATTTCTTGGCAAAATGTCAGTATATCTCACTGGGGAAGGTTTAAGGTTTCACAGTGTTCTGATTCCACTTTCAGCATTGATAGTGCGGTAGTGCTACATAAATGTTGCATTACATTACGCTTCCATGAATACAGTAACCGTAGCAATGGTTATGAGAGCCCAGGCTCTCATTTCCGTGTTCATTGTTCAGGTTATATTAAATTCTAATGATAAATTTAACGATTATAAATTGCAGATTGACTTGGATCTCGTGAAGCCAACAATGCGTGCCGCTGTGGAGCAACAGTTGACCCTGATTGCCGTTGGCCAGGCCAACTTCGAGGCCGTCCTTCAGCACGCCATCGACATCTTCAAGAGCAAGTTCAAGTACTTTGTGGAGAACATCTTGTCAATGGACGAACTCTTTGAGGTCTCCTTCTCTTCACTTGCATCGAGCGGAAAACCCCTTTCCAGGTGATGACCTATTGGATTCTTCCAACTCTTGTTGTTGGATCAATTATAAAACCAGCAGATTATATTATATTTTGTAGTATTATCAAGCGCATGTAATGGTATTAATAATAACAGTAATAGTGATAATCTGAAACTTTTCTAGCACCACTGTTATAACACTTGTGGTATTTGGTTGATTGTTGTTACTGAGCGAAGTCAATATTCATGACACATTTCAAGGTGAGTCAGAGGGTGCTCGATAGTGTAGTGGTTAGCGTGCTGGACCGTTGGTCAAGAGGTCAGGGGTTCAAATCCCCGTCTGAGCAGAAATTTGGTTCAAGGTTTCTGCTCCACCTGCAGGTGTCCCCTAGCCAACTCAGCTATATATGATGAGGAGTGGAATGGCCGTACCCTGTTGGTGGGAAGATGGGACTGCGAGGGACAGGACTAACCACTCGCCTTCGTATGCCGAGGCTAAGAAAATGAAGTCGCTAACACTTCACACCCATGGCTGCCTGAGGGCTTGCTTAAGGGGACTGTTCTTCTCCTTCAAGTTGAAAGCTAGGCGCAAAATCCAAGAAGACATGGAAACAGCGTTTGGCAGAAATGAGTTCAGGAAGAAATAGCTCCACTGTGAGAAATGCCAGCAAACTGTTGCATGGTGCAGAAATGAGGACATCAGCAAAGATTACTATATCCTTCTGTATAGTTGTTTGGCCAGTTGGCAATTTTTAACTGCGAGTTTATGGTGCAAATCCTGATGTGTCGTGAGAGAAAGTTCTTCTAAGATATTGTTCGATTAACAAGATGCACATATGTTGGTCAGGCACTGTAATAAATTAGGACAGCTTGGTCTATTGAATTTCTGTTACTATTTGTTTTTGGCTAAAGACTGGGAACTAAAGCTTTGAGTGAAATGAGTGATTGTCTAACTAACCTTGTATGCATATGACAATTTACATAGCAGCTTATAAGAGCCTTACACTGAATGTGCAATGAACTGTAGATGTGGAAAATGCCGTCGATACATGAAGCTGATTCAGGCGAAACCAATGAGGCTGCATTGTCCAAGCTGTGACGAGACCTTCAACGTCCCACAGAATGGAACTATCAAGATCTATAAAGAACTGCGATGTCCTCTCGATGATTACGAACTTCTCTACTGCACGACCGGTATTCAGGGAAAGGTACTTTCCATCGCATATTGATTTACACAATAAACGTTAACAAAATTCTGAAATTTTTGTGCTCTTTAGCTACAAAATAATCTCCAAAAGTTTAGTTCTTTATTGCTGTATCTTTTGTGACATGTGGGTTGGTTCACAGAAGTAAATGGCTGTCATACTTCAAATCTATCTTTTAAAATAAATGCTTTAATTCTTAAATCAGTCTCCTCAAATAAATCACTGCAAATAAACCGTTTCGTAATCAAACTAATTCAGATGGTACATTCAAATGCTGATCTAAGATCATACCATCTAAGATCAACTAATTTAGATGGTGCATTCAAATGCTGATCTAAGATCATACCATCTAAGATCAACTAATTCAGATGGTACATTCAAATGCTGATCTAAGATCATACCATGTAAGATCACGTCCTCTGAATCAGTTCAGTGACATCTATTAAAGAATGATGTGTCATTTAAACTTGTAACGAAACATATCTCTGATGTAAGTTGCTTATTTCTATAATTCATAATTTATTATTACCAGTATTTTATGTGGTAAAAGTATTTTTATTGCACTGATACCATATGTACACCAGAAATGACATGTTTAACACTTTAACGATAAGCTGCATTGGTTTTCCAGTCGCTTTTAGTAGACTCTCGTCGTTAAAGTGTTGACAGTAGCAATACAATGGAAACCAGGTACATAGCTGCTTGCCCCTTTAACCTCTGTTTCTAATGACTATAATTCATACAGTTGCACGACAGTGCATGTCTTAAATAAATAATAACAATAAAATTTAGATCATAATGCACTAGACATCAGTTGATGATCACTTCAAATGAAACTGTATTTAAAAATTGTTATCCATTGGAGAGTGTGGTCAAAATCTGGCAGATAACAGACAACTAATACATGCAACATATGAATGTTTAATTCTGCAGAACAGTGCTTTGGTAATAATAATAACTCTTTTAAATTTTGGCTGATGGTTAGTTTGATAGTAAGATTGCTTTACATGAACCAACATGGCTCCTTTAACGACGAGCTGCCTATGGTTTCCCATACATTTTAGTACACGATCGTCATTAAAGGGTTAACTAAACATAAACTGTTGTTATAGGGCTTCATACTGTGTCCCTACTGTTACAACAATCCACCATTCAAGGATATGAAGAAGATGAATGGTTGTAATGAATGCACTCATCCGTCGTGTCCTTACTCCCTCACTCAAACGGGCGTTTCCAGCTGCTCCCAGTGCGACAACGGGATTCTTATCCTTGACCTCAACTCTGCACCCAAGTGGAAAATAGTCTGTAATAAGTGAGTTATCAGGTGTTCACAACTCATTAATGCTTTTCTTTCTGTGAAGCTTCCTTTAATATTGATTTGCATTCAACTTAACAAGCTTATTCTTAATTAATTAAAGTTTAATTCATTGTGTATTTATATGTTGCACTTATTATGCACTGAAGGTAAGTAGATCTGAGGCAAGAGACATCTGCATGAACAATTCAGAAGGGTCATCATATGGAATGTGCTCAGCAGACACGAGCTTGCAATTGTTTGATTACACATCCAGCACACTACCGAGCCAAGGTTGCCACAGATCCTGGAAAACCTGGAAAGTCATGGAATTAGACTTGGAAAAATTTAAGGCCTTGAAAAACGACTGTTTTCCAAAAAAAGTCCTGGAAGTCATAGAATTTGAAAATAGCTAGGTCATGGAAAGTCACAGAAAATGGAAAACTCATTAATAGACATATTTCTAATCATACTTTTAAATTTTGATAAATAATACATCGATAAAACAATTATAAAGTAGGTCCTTTTTCATCTGAAATAAGTCTCAAAAGTCATGGAAAAGGTCATGAAAAGTCATGGATTTTTGTTTCATTAGCCTTGTGGCAACCCTGCAGGCATCTCTGGGCTGACCTGGGTTTCATTTGAAATGACTGAGACTGGCATGTTTTGCAATTTGCTTTGTAGTGACCACCGATTGAAATGTTGCTGCACTAGTGCCAAGTTTCTGGTCTTCTAAGATCTTAATGAATCCTTCGGTTCTCTATTATCTAGCAAAATATGTCTTCAGTCATAATTTCCTGATGTCTTTTTATTTTAGCATGAACTTTAAATGAAGAAATATTGTATTACAAAAAATCTGTTTCCAGGTGTAATGTCGTTGTAAATATTCTGGAGAATGCTCACAAGTTGGCGGTTACAGAGAACATCTGTGACGACTGTCAGTCTGCCATCATGGAAGTTCAGTTCAAGGTACGCGTAGCTCGGATTGTGTTTAAATTTATTTTTAGAAGAAAGTTCAACAAATTGAGTAGTAACAAAATATGCTGGAGAATGCTGATAAGTGGACTGTAAAAGAGAACAGAAACTCTGTGATGTCATTTATATTGCCTGCTACTTTCTCTTTATTTTGTACATGTTAAATCCTAACAAATGCATTTCGGGTTTCTTTAGCTGTTTTCAATACTGGTACTCTGTGTGGGTATGTACATGTATGCATGTATGTCTGTAGGTGTGTTGGTTTGTGTAGGTATGTATTTAGACAATTACTATAGAACTTTTGAGGTATAACCCAACAGCAGAGGGCTTCCTGGTGGGAATGGTGTTAGTTTCATTAAGAACAAGTTTATTTGTAAGGAAATGATCCTCAGGTAACTGGATGAGTTACACTGGATGGCCCTCAAATATATGTAGAGCACAGCCAAAGGGGTCCTATCTAGAGTTGACTGCTGGCATGTTTAACATGCTCAGAATTCGTGATTCATGTTATACCGAGTATGCGGAATGTGTTTCAATTTCAAAGACATGAGCCAGGTACCCGCAACAGAAGTGATTTCCTATTGTTCCTCTGAAATGCCATTCAACCGAGCGTCGCATATTTTTCTGTGGGTGATATTATTATATACCCCAATGTTTACGTGAATCTGTTTTGTCCATTTCAGACGAAATCTCCTCTGCCAAACGACGAGATGGAACACACCGGTTGCCTCTTCTGTGACCCAGTCTTTGTGCCACTCATCGAAATGAAGCTCGCCCGACATGCTCGGCCAATGCACCGAGCGGGTGGCGACCGCGGCAGAGGAGGCAGAGGAAGGGGAGGGCGTGGCAGGGGGAGGGGCCGGGGAAAACCCAAGGACAAAATGTCCCAACTGGCTTCATATTTTGTATGAATAGACAAATGTCAGGCTATCCTGTGTGTAGCATAAATGGACATTTGTATAGCGCCTTTTACGAGTCTCCCGTGTTGCCTTTTGTAATTTCATGTTCTTAGAGGGTATGTTAGGAGATGTGCTAAGGTATTTGTTAGTGGCTGATTCTGTTGTTGGCTGAAGTAATTGTACTTAAGATAGGATTTTCACAAGTCACATATGACACTGTTATGCTTTCACATCGGATATTAGGTTCTGTGTTTAGTGCTTTTTAGAACTTAAAATGGTTCTGTGGCATTTGACAATTGTTTTGGAAGGGGTCACAGGCCAATTTACAAAAAGCAAAGGAACATAGAAGCTACAGTTTTAGTATATTAACAGGTATACTTGGCCAATAATAAAAAATACATAAAATGTGTTTTATTTATTATCTTTAAATTCTAGTGAGCCATAACAGAAAAACCAGTGATCATAATTTAAACTGCATATTTCCATAGCAAGATCTCCGATCTTGTGATATTGGGTTTTATAAAAGGTCCTATAAGATCTATATAAATGTTCAGAGACATAAAAGTATGTGGATGATGTCCAGTGGCCGTGAAGGTGTCGATGGAGAAGCTATAGAATAGGGCCAGCCAAACTACTGTAGGTTTTTGTAATTTACATGCAGCTTGGTGTATTTTGCAATAAAAGTGATTTTCATCATAATTTGAAATGAGCAGATCAAGATTTGTCTGTATTCTAATACTGTGGCGCCCGCCCCCGCGTCGACAGACGTCGCCACGGTCTTCGCTATCGCCAAGGGCGGTTCGCTTCGCTGTAGGGCTGTAGGCGAGTCCCGAGGTGGTAAACCTGCATCCCTGCCAGAGTTCAAATCCCGGCCCACATCGTGTGGCCAATTCCATCGATTATCGCTCTCACGGTAACATACACGAGGCTTGTGTAAGAGACGAGCACTGCGTCTCAACATACCAGGATCTTCATCTACATTCACCAGGCCATGGCGCGAGTGGAAGGTCGCGGCTTCCGGATGGGCAGCAACCGCAGCTCCTACGCTGCAATCAGGGTTCGAATCCTGCCCCACAGCGAATTCTGGTGTTGGCGATGTTTCTAATCTCTCCAAACGGGTCATTACTTCACCTACTTGCGATTGCAAGCTCAACTGAAAGGCACCTACTTGCGATTGCATTGAACCTACTTGCGATTGCATTGAACCTACTTGTGACTGTATATTAGACTGCAGGGTATCTAACCGTTCGAACATCAAATCCATGACCGAACCTGCCCTAGATCTCACGGACGCTAGCGAAGCTCTATCTTCTTCGTCCTCACGATGGCGCTCCCTAAGTGTAGGCGACTGAGAAAGACTACGACTCATGTTTCTAAGTTATTTCAGATTTATTACCAATGCAAAATCAGAGCAATTTCTATTCAATACGCAATAATCAGTTATCAGCCTTAACACAACTTGGAGTAAAATAATCTTCAACAGAATTATCAAACTCAGAAATTAAAGTATTTCCCCAATGAATTTTGGCTAAATGATTTACCTCGAGACAGACAAGGTTCGAAGCGACAGACGACTTCACACACTCGGTCTCGGCATACGAAGACGTGACGCAAAGACGCAACGCCCAGACGATTCGCAGAGAACAAAACGATTAATCCAAATCTCTCAATCGACGTAATTTTCGATCGACAGCGAGCGATTGACGAATCAACATTAATCCAGTGTAGATTCGGAAGCACGGCGTCGAACCCTAGTCGCTAAATTCTTATCCCGTCGAACTATTCTATACGCTAGCGACGTTACTATCGAACCACGTAGAACATCGTAGAGCGGCAAGAAATCCTGTACGTCCGACCAGAGCGCTGTCCAAACCGAGAAGACCATGCAAAGAGCGATCGACGCCGACTTATATAGGCTAAAAATACCACCCAAGACGTCCAGTTTCCGGGCGGCCGAACACACAGAAGTACAGATTCCCGCCATAAATTCGTCCCTTCTTCCGTCGGTTTTCATGGGAAGATCTCACGGTTCTGGAGCTTGGTCACCTCCCCGACCTACACCTGTGGGAGGCAGCGTCGTTTGAAGTAAGACGACAATTCACGGGTTTCTCTGCTGTCCGTGTATCTATCTGTAACTGTCTGCGTCGGCAACAGCGCGCCTCTATCTCTGTCGACTGTCCGTGCCTTAGTCAGTCTGTCTGTCCTTCTACCTCTGTGTCGCTAGTTTGTGTCCGTATCTCTCTCCGTTCTCTACCTACCAGCGACACCTGGTGACGACGCGTGTGAAACTAGCGTCGACTCTCTTGCACCTGCTCTGTCGGCATCCCTTTGAAGTGTCGCCGACGACTCTGTCCGTTCGCCTATACGTGTCTGTCTTAGTTGTCCGAGTCGCTGTCAGCGCGTTTATATCTGTCGGTCACTGTCGGTGTCCGTCTAAGTATTACTCTCCCACGCCTACGCGGGCCGGCGACTGTCGTCGATCGTGGGAAATAAGCGCGACTTGAACTTATTAGACCCTCGTCGCGACAATCGCGATCGATAGGCGGCGCTCCTATCGCGGCGTCGATAAAATGGCGTCTTTCCAATATGGCCGAAAACCGGAAGTAACCCGTGTTATACACGGTCGTTACACTACCCCCCGCCGACTGAGATTTTAAAATCTCTCCAAATGGCAGAAGAGATTTTAAAATGCAGTAAGGGTCTTTACTCCAATTACATACAAACAGAAAGAATCAGAAGTAATCACATAGCAAAATAAAAAGCATCAACGTTACTATAGACACATCTCGATCTAAACATCGCAATGTTCAATTAATACAGTTTCATTGCCAAAGTGTTCAAAAAGGCAGATCAATATTTACATCGCTCTATCGACAGATTCATTTAGTTACAGCCATTCACGGTTAATCCCTTACGGCAAACAATGACTCAAGAGCTACAGGGTAAAATCCAAATCAACCACTTAGTTTACGAGACCAGGGACATCACCAATATATCAGGTCATGTGACATACCACTAAGGCGTCTACCACAAAGACTATACTCGGCATCTAGTTGGGTATCAGGCCTACGTTTAAAGGCATACCAGACAACTCACCTAAGTCTCAAAATAACGCCATATTCACAACCTGACTTCTAGTCCCGTTCTCGTCTACTTTTAAATACAGAGGCAGTCACTACTAGTAATTGGCGCTGCTACTTCTATCAGCAGAATTCCAAATCTAGTTTTTCACATAGAGCATCCGAACCTCTGACTAATAACTCAGTGACCGGGCCCTAGGCTTAGACCTCTGACCACAAAGTTAGCCTAAAGTGCGGTTCATGTAGACCCTTGCTTACTCTTATCAAAGTTTACCACAAGTTACCATGGAAGAACCCTAACCAGTTTCTCTGTGGTGCCTGGCATCATTACATATCATCATTATTAAGGGGGACCAAACCACAATGAATTACGTGGTCAGATCTCGAGCTAAATTAATACATTAATATTTCAATCCTAGCAGGTCAATAATACCAGCCGATGACTAAATTAAGGACAACTGGTCTACAGCAAATCCTAATCATTAAACTCCAATATGCCATATCAATCTTAGTCATCAAAATTTAACATGTTATACACAGGAAGCAATCTTATTAGCACTATTTAACATGTAATGTATTTACAATGTGAAACAAATCTTATTCATCAAATTTCAACATAAAATCTCTCTCTGGTAATTCAATAACCGCCGCAATTAAGCGGTGTTCCAAAAATATGCTCAGCTCCTCACTTAAGACAAGCATCTAACTTCATTATCAATTTTTACCTATGTCATCAGGATTCCTGCGAATTTAAATATCCTTTTACATTTTATGTGCCGCTCAACCACACAAAATTATCATCTATTAACCTTACACTCTCAGCAGTTATGGTAACTGTCTCCATGCAAAGCTACTTTATGCATTATATATTACATCAACCATAGAAGTTCGCTTCGTTAACTCTAGGGTTCTTAACAGTTTGGCAACAATGTCTATGTTAAAAGTTATACATCACAATAAAATATTCTTCAGCTAATGCTAAAGTTCTTTGCTGTTTCTGGCAAAGTAAAGAAAAGTTATTCATCACAATCAAACTTAAAATTTTCCTCTCGTAATGCAAATAATAACCCGCCATTACGCGGTGTGTTACTGACTTCAGCTGTCAGCTAATCCAACGACCCTCAAGTAATTGCACAGATAATCACATATAACAGTTATGTACAATAAAGTCTTTTAACATAAAGTATAGATATGTCTATCTTCATTTTCATCATAAACAACAAAACATTAACCACATCTCGGGGATTTGCAAATCCTAATTACCCGCCATTACTCGGTTACAAATTCTCAGCTTGCGGATATCGAGGGGGCTGTCTCCTGGTCCTCTGTGGCCTGGGATTCGATACCTCCGGGTTGAACTCTCCCTCTATATCCACTGGTCCTATGTTGGAGACTGGGTCGGGCAAAGTTTCGGGCCAATCTTTCGGCGGCTCACCCACGTATGCTTTAAGTTTGTCTACATAGACAATTTGCGGTTGGGACCTAGCTGACTTCTTTATCTTGTATAGCACCGGACTTAGCCTTTCTATTATTTTATACGGGCCAGTATACCACTTAGCCCACTTTTCCTTAAGACCTACTCGGCGGCGGGGATAGTAATACCAAACCCATTGTCCTATGTGGAACTCAGCAGCCCGGACCCGTAAATCATATCGGTGCGCCCGCTGAACTGCTTGACGTTTCATGCATTCCCGAGCTAGGCGAAAGTTATGCTGCATCTGTTTCGTTCTAGCCAGGACATAGTCATCAACCGTGGTATTCACCTGATTTGCATTACAATCACCAAGTACTAAGTCTACCGGTAAACACGTCTCCCGACCTAGGAACAAAAAGTTAGGGGTATATCCAGTACTTTCATGTTGGCTGGCCCGGTATGCGGCCATCACTCCGGGTAGTTGTATGTCCCAGTCTTTCTGGTTCTGTCCGACTGCCTTTGCCAGCATCGTGTTCAATGTCCGATGGAATCTTTCGACCATTCCGTTTGTGCTAGGTTTGTACGGGGAGGTACGCACCTTGTCAACGCGAAGTAACCGACACAAGTCTCGAAACAATGCGGATTCGAAACAGGGTCCCTGATCTGTAAGCAGTTGACGTGGACACCCGTACCGAGAAATCCATTGATCCACGAGAATTCGCGAGACAGTGAGTGCGTCTTGATTCCGCATTGGATAGGCTTCAGCCCATCGACTGAAGTGGTCTATCACGGTAAGTATGTATTTCTGTCCTTTGCTTGACACCGGATGAGGCCCAGTTATATCCACTCCGATGCATTCCATGGGCTCTCCGACCAGCATATTCTGTAAATGCCCTTGTCTCGGTGGTTTTCCTCGGAAGTGTTGAGCGCAGGGAACACACCTCCGTAATTGTGCGTGGACATCATTTCTCCAGCCCGGCCAGTACGCTCTCTTTTGTACCTGGGCCATGGTACGTCGAACTCCGAGGTGGCCGCCCGACATGCCCTCATGTGAGAGACGGGTGACCTCGGAGCGATATTCCACAGGAAGGATGAGTTGATAGCGGACGTCTGCTTCCTCATTGCAGCTCAGCCATTCTCGATTCAGCAATCCGTCCACCAATGCTAGTTGCGGCCACTGAAAGATTAAAGTCTTAACCGTAGAGCTGAGTCCTCGGGTCTCCTCGCACGAAGGCATGTCTGTTGACTCCAATTTTCGTCTGATGACCCATCCTAGTTCCGGGTCATTCAGCTGCGCGGCTTTCATGGCCGTTTTATCCCAATCTAACCCGGAGCCTGGCCAGAGACTGGTGTCCTCGGTAACAGCGTTGACATGAGTAGGTCTTCTGGACATGGCGTCGGCATTTTGGTGCGCGGTTCCAGCACGATGTATGATGTCGAATTCGAATTCTTCGACGATGGACAGCCATCGAGCTTGCTGTCCAATCGGCAAAGGGGTCCGTCGCAGCCATTGCAAAGCCGAGTGGTCTGTACGAAGAAGGAACCTCCGACCTAAGAGGTACTGCCGATATGCTTTAAGAAAGTACACAATAGCAAGTAACTCCCTTCGCGTTACGTCATAGTTTTGTTCAGCTACAGAGCATACCCGACTTCCGAAGCATATAACTCTTTCGTGTTGGTCCTGAACTTGAGACAAAACGGCTCCAATGGAGGCGCCGGAGGCGTCTGTGTCTAAGATGTATAACCCGGTGTCCATAGGTAAGGCTAGGATAGGCGCTTGAGTGAGAGATTGCTTCAGATGTTGGAATGCCGCATCGCATTCCTCTGTCCAGCAAAATGATGTCCCTTTCTTCGTCAGTGAATGCAGAGGCCGAGCGATTTTAGCGAACTCAGGAACAAATTTCCGATAATAGGAGCTAAGTCCGACGAATGCGCGCACATCTTTGACTTTGCGAGGAGTAGGCCAGTCACTCACAACTTTTATCTTATCTGGATCGGTCGCTATTCCATGTTCACTCACCACGTGGCCGAGAAATAATACTTGTTTCCTCAGCAAGCGGCATTTAGACGGTTTAAGTTTCAGGTTAACGGACCGCAGCCTCAGTAGCACTTGTTCTAACCGATGCAAATGTGTTTCCAGATCACTCGCGAAGATTATTATGTCGTCCAAGTAGATTAGACATATTTCAAAGTTCAGGCCCGCCATTACCAGATTCATCATCCGGGCAAAAGAAGCGGGAGAATTACACATTCCGAACGGCAAAACTTTAAATTGAAAGCTGCCGCGACGTGTAACAAACGCCGTCTTATGGCGATCTCTAGGATGGACTGCCAGCTGATGGTATCCAGCCCTCAGGTCGAAAGTGCTAAACCATTTAGCACCGGCCAGAGAATCTAGGCTCTCGCTAATCAGCGGAAGAGGGTATGCGTCCTTACGAGTCTTGTTGTTGACCGCCCGATAATCCACACAGAAACGTGGAGTGCCGTCACGCTTCTGGACCATAACCACATTGCTTGCCCAGTCCGAGGCGGAGGGTTCAATTATTCCTTGCTGAAGCATCAATCGAACCTGCTCGTCGATCACGGGTAACAGAGTCATAGGTTGTCGTCGTAACGGTTGTCGAACAGGAGTCTCGTCCCCGGTATCCACTTCATGTTGCAGGACGTCAGTGAAACCCAGGTCCCACTCGTTCAGAGAGAAAGCGGCTCGATTGTCTAGCAAAAGCGTTCGAAGTCGGTCTTTCATGCTAGGCTGAACGTCTTCGGCGATGTCAGTCCAGAGAGGAGCCAGAACAACCTCCGCCTCATCTTGTTCAGGGCGTCGAAGCACTTCGGTAACCGAAGCACATCCAGACGTATTAAATCCACGGCTCTCAGACTCAATTAATGTAACTTCTTCGAGCATACATTGTATGCCTTTTCGCAGCTTAATGTCTCTATCAGTCGGGTTCATAATTCTGACAGTTAAGTCCAGCGCACGTTCCGGCAAAAGAGTACCAGCGACCAGCAGTCCCGACTCCAGTACTTGTGGCTGCGTGGCCCATTGCTTCCAAGTGGGTTTCAGATTCGGTAATATGGCATATGCCTCTACATCCATTTCGCAGAGTGCAGGTATCCGAACGTCGCGTGCTGCGGCGATTCGTCGGCATCTCCCAGCCCGTGGTTGACTGCAGAGGTCAAATCTAAAACCTTGTATGTCTATCCATCGTCCTGCAAAGTCGCAGTGCACCCTCTGGTTTTCTAGCCAATCCATCCCGAAAATCAGCTCGCTCACCTGGGCAGTGACTAAGCATGGTGCGTCGAACGTAAAGTCTCCAGCTCGACATCGCAGAACTGTTTCACCGAGTACTTGAATCTCGGTCCCGTTAGCAGCGTTTAGAAGTTGTTCGGACGCAGTCATATCGCCGGGTTTCACCATGGAAGCCGGGACCAGGGAAAGTTCGCTTCCCGAGTCAATGAGCGCGAAGACGGATTTCCCATTAACTTGTATCGGTAGATAGGCGTTGTTGCTGCCTCGAATATGATTAGCGCTAGCGCCAGCCGATTGACTTACGGTTGCCGGAGTTTCTTCACTGGCTTGTTGACGCAGCGGGCAAAATCGAGCTAGATGGTCGAGAGACTGGCATTCGAAGCATCGCCGAGGCCCACGCCGATTGTTATCACCCCATCGAGCATCCGGTCTCGGTCTCGGCCAGTTTCCAGTCCTTCCCCGTTGTACCGTTCCGAAAGAATTCGTCTGCGCTTGCGTTGCATGACTCGAAGACGATACTAGTTGCGACAAGACTTTGTTCACTTGATCGAAGCCTCTCGTCATAGCGTCCATCATCGGATCGATTTCTTTCACAGTCTTAACCCGGCCATAACGTCGATCGCTAAGTCCTTCGGTATCGGTTTCGGCCTTGCGATAACTGTCTAGTCTCATGGCCACCTTGTACGCTTCGTCCAAGGAACGAGGCTCGCGTTCCCGAATTTTCAAAGCCAGGCTTTTGTCGGATAAGGCGTCGACGAAAGCGCGGATTGCGATAGTTTCGCTGTGGATCGTTGTAGCTCCGGGGTACGCGAGAGTCATCAGTCGACGAATATCTTGCACCAGTGTGTTGAGTTCTTCCCCGTCTCGTTGCTTCCTTGTGCTCAGCTGCGTCTGGTACAGAGCAGCCTGGTCAGCGCTACCGTATCTGGCGCGTAATCGTTGAACCAGGTCGGACCAGGTCGTGATATTTTCGGCGTCGGATTCCCACAAAAGTTGACTCGCAGGCTCGACAAGCGCGCACATAAGTTGATTTAAGCGTTCTTCATCAGTCCATTCATTGTTTTTAGCGCAAATGGAAAACTTACGCAAGAACACTTCGACTTCGGTTCTTCCGCTGTAGCTTCCCAGCTTAATCCATTGTCTTGGCTTACTAGACTGGCTTGTCGATGAAGCAGAGTTTCCGGCATCTCCCTTCGTAGTTGAAATTGATTTCTTCTCCTCAATCGCAGTCTCAGTCTCAGCTTTCATGGAAACGATGACGTCTCCTGACGTCTGAGTGGCAACGGAAGTCATCGGTGTGACTGACAACTTCTCATTCGTAGCTGTAGGTTGCCATATCGATTCTGCTTTCAGGTCATCAGGTCTTGGCCTTCGGTCGAGATCACGTCGGTTTCCCTCGGAAGCCAATGGCGGCGGTCGAGTAGGAAGCGTAGAGTAGGTAGCATCGCGACTCTGACCAAACGTTTGAGCACCAAAGCCATCACATCGTCGCATGGCTTCGTTTCGTCTTGTCCATTCACCAAAGCCATCAGCGAAGTTTTCTCTGAAGGCTCCAGGCAGAGAGACTGGAACAGGCATCAACCAGGCTGTCGACAGGGCAGGTTGGTTGTAGGCTAGGCCAGGATCGTACATCGAGAAAGGCGGAAGTACGCTTGGTCGTGCAGAAGCGGTATTCGAGACGATAGGAGCGAAGACAGGCATCGGCCGATAAGGCATGGTCGTCGCAAGACTTATCGATGCGTGAGGCGTAGACTCGTCTCGGCTTCGTGTGGCTCGCTCGTTAGCCATATCCCGTCGATCAGCTCCTAGTTGTTGGTCTCGATCAGCCAGGCGATGAGAAGCGCGGGGCTCAGAGAGTGAGCGCACCGTGGTCGTGATGGGTGGTCGAGTGCCAAAGACAAGATTAGAGAGACCATCCGCCTCCCGTGAGTTAAAGACTTGGGTAGGACGACTAATTTCTCTATTAGTAAGCCCCAATTTTGCAAACTCCAAGTTGTGATACGACTGAAAACTACTTGGTTCTAGTCTAGCACTAGCAGGAGCGTCTTCTAAAACTTCATCTATCTCTAAGCTATCCAAATATGCAGAACCTATGGCGTTTCCTAAATTCCTAGTTTCCAGGTCAACCTCGTCATCACCTACTCCTCGGGATACTCTTAACCTTGCCGGAACCGGATATTCCTGGACCGGAAGTGACCCTACCCCACTTCTGGTACCAATTGTGGCGCCCGCCCCCGCGTCGACAGACGTCGCCACGGTCTTCGCTATCGCCAAGGGCGGTTCGCTTCGCTGTAGGGCTGTAGGCGAGTCCCGAGGTGGTAAACCTGCATCCCTGCCAGAGTTCAAATCCCGGCCCACATCGTGTGGCCAATTCCATCGATTATCGCTCTCACGGTAACATACACGAGGCTTGTGTAAGAGACGAGCACTGCGTCTCAACATACCAGGATCTTCATCTACATTTACCAGGCCATGGCGCGAGTGGAAGGTCGCGGCTTCCGGATGGGCAGCAACCGCAGCTCCTACGCTGCAATCAGGGTTCGAATCCTGCCCCACAGCGAATTCTGGTGTTGGCGATGTTTCTAATCTCTCCAAACGGGTCATTACTTCACCTACTTGCGATTGCAAGCTCAACTGAAAGGCACCTACTTGCGATTGCATTGAACCTACTTGCGATTGCATTGAACCTACTTGTGACTGTATATTAGACTGCAGGGTATCTAACCGTTCGAACATCAAATCCATGACCGAACCTGCCCTAGATCTCACGGACGCTAGCGAAGCTCTATCTTCTTCGTCCTCACGATGGCGCTCCCTAAGTGTAGGCGACTGAGAAAGACTACGACTCATGTTTCTAAGTTATTTCAGATTTATTACCAATGCAAAATCAGAGCAATTTCTATTCAATACGCAATAATCAGTTATCAGCCTTAACACAACTTGGAGTAAAATAATCTTCAACAGAATTATCAAACTCAGAAATTAAAGTATTTCCCCAATGAATTTTGGCTAAATGATTTACCTCGAGACAGACAAGGTTCGAAGCGACAGACGACTTCACACACTCGGTCTCGGCATACGAAGACGTGACGCAAAGACGCAACGCCCAGACGATTCGCAGAGAACAAAACGATTAATCCAAATCTCTCAATCGACGTAATTTTCGATCGACAGCGAGCGATTGACGAATCAACATTAATCCAGTGTAGATTCGGAAGCACGGCGTCGAACCCTAGTCGCTAAATTCTTATCCCGTCGAACTATTCTATACGCTAGCGACGTTACTATCGAACCACGTAGAACATCGTAGAGCGGCAAGAAATCCTGTACGTCCGACCAGAGCGCTGTCCAAACCGAGAAGACCATGCAAAGAGCGATCGACGCCGACTTATATAGGCTAAAAATACCACCCAAGACGTCCAGTTTCCGGGCGGCCGAACACACAGAAGTACAGATTCCCGCCATAAATTCGTCCCTTCTTCCGTCGGTTTTCATGGGAAGATCTCACGGTTCTGGAGCTTGGTCACCTCCCCGACCTACACCTGTGGGAGGCAGCGTCGTTTGAAGTAAGACGACAATTCACGGGTTTCTCTGCTGTCCGTGTATCTATCTGTAACTGTCTGCGTCGGCAACAGCGCGCCTCTATCTCTGTCGACTGTCCGTGCCTTAGTCAGTCTGTCTGTCCTTCTACCTCTGTGTCGCTAGTTTGTGTCCGTATCTCTCTCCGTTCTCTACCTACCAGCGACACCTGGTGACGACGCGTGTGAAACTAGCGTCGACTCTCTTGCACCTGCTCTGTCGGCATCCCTTTGAAGTGTCGCCGACGACTCTGTCCGTTCGCCTATACGTGTCTGTCTTAGTTGTCCGAGTCGCTGTCAGCGCGTTTATATCTGTCGGTCACTGTCGGTGTCCGTCTAAGTATTACTCTCCCACGCCTACGCGGGCCGGCGTCTGTCGTCGATCGTGGGAAATAAGCGCGACTTGAACTTATTAGACCCTCGTCGCGACAATCGCGATCGATAGGCGTCGCTCCTATCGTTGCGTCGATAAAATGGCGTCTTTCCAATATGGCCGAAAACCGGAAGTAACCCGTGTTATACACGGTCGTTACAACACAGACCCTTCAAAATGGTAGCGAAAACATTAAATAATGCTAACAATGTATAAAGTGCTTAATGTTTAATTCTACTAAAAAGGTGGTAATAAACTAAACTCATATATTTTTTAATTCAAGATTGCATTTTTTAGTGTAAAAATTTTTTTAAAAATTATTTACATGTATTGAGCCATTGTGTTTCTTTTTGTAGGGGTTTCTGGGATTGTTGACATAATTTTTAGGGGTCCGTCAATGTTTGACAGTTGTTGACAAAGGGGAGGGGGTCAAAAACTGCCTAAAATCTGTTGACATAATTAATGGATGACCCCTTACTCTCTGAAAAGTTTTCCCATTTCACATTCTCATCTAGTGTCTGTGACTTGGATGTCACCTTCACTGAACACATCCAAGCTTCCTCGTTCTTCATGCTTCCAACTTAGACGCCTCAGGGCTATTCACAAATCTGTTTCATCCTCTACCTTCACCTTAATTGTCCATGCTTTTGCCTGTTCTCGAAGTGACTATTGCAATTCTCTCCTTGTTGGCTTACCCAAGGTTCGTCTATCTCCTCTTCAGTCTGCACTGAATGCTTCTGCCAGACTTGTAGCTCGCCTCCCTCGATTCTCTCACATCTCTACATTTATGGCCGAACAACTTCATTGGCTACCTCTATCTGTGCACATCCAATTTAAAATTCTCATGCTCAAATCTCAACTGGGTCTTGCCCCAAAATATCTTTGTCACCAAATTCTCCATTCCCTCTCTTCCATGTCATTGTGTCCTCTCAGATCCTCTGACCGGCTTGACCTCTTTGTTCCCGTGTTATGACCACAATGGCTGAGTCCAGATCCTTTGCCTGCTTAGGTCCCTCTTTATGGAATCGACTTCCTCCTTCTCTACGCTCTACAAGCCTCTCTGGTGGCATCTCTACCTCTTTCACCTTAAAACCTTTCTCTTTTCTCGGGTAGCCTACCTCGCACTGGGAGTCTGGGAGCACTTCTGAAGGGCCTATGCTGTGAGAAGCGCAATACAATAATTATGCCACACAGAAAAGTGAATGTGGCGTTTAGCTGAAAAAGAAATGTGCAACTGGCTTTTGATCATTCAAAAATTTCAAATTAAATTAATATGGTAGCATGCTGACCTACATATTGAGTTAATGTGTTTACTGAAGCATTTTGATCATAACTGAACATTTAAAGGCCTATATAACCTCTACTGAAAAATACTTGTAGGCTTCCAACCTCGTCACACAAGACCATGATCAAAGACTGGTCTTTAATCACAGGCGAAATACAGGCAGAGAAAGGACAAGAAACTGATGTTGCAGGTTGGATGAAGAGCCAACCACGGTGAAGCTGTCATGGTCACTATAGGAAAATTGTTTACATTATTTTACGATGTTGCAGTTTGGAAGTACGAGAGAGAGAGAGACAACCAGGTCACATTGTGCTGCGGATCGGAAGTTCTAGGCCAGGGACAGATGACACTGAAATACAATACAGTGCATGTCTCATTAAAATCGGGTGGAGAACAACCACGAGTATGACCTTTCTTTCTTCTTTGGAAACCGAAAGAAAAATAATCTTGGTTTGTTCTTCCTCGGTTCCATGCAATGTGTGATCTCTTATAATACACACTCCCCTCCAATATGGGTGTCATTATTCGGGACCCCTAAAGCGCAAGTTTACCAACACTTGTCAGGCTTGTTAGCTTTACATCGACGACACCCGCGCACTAACTCTCTGGGCCGGTTGTTGTCCATTATTTTCACGAGTAACCATTCCTCTAAATATAGATTCCGTGGCTTCGATGGCTTGAATCGGGAAATTTATGCATTTTCACAGATCCCAGGAGAGTACAGCAAATATCGCAGTAGCCTAATATTTTTATTCTTTAATGAAGGACCTGACAAACGCACTGCGCTGTAGGACCAACATGTTATGACGATTAAGCAATTCACAAGAAAATAAATTACAGGAGACATAAATCAACAAAGTAGCAGTCATGCAAGGCGCCAGCTCATTGTACTTTTGCTGCCACCTAGGGAATAAAGGCATGAGCTAAACCCAGGAGCCTTACGGGAGTCGAATCGGGTCTGTGAGAACTTCAGGCAAGAGTGTTATCCTGTAGGCCCCTATAGGGTAATTTGTCGTTTAACAGTTGTAAATTATCGCCCATTATATAGGGTAGTTTTAAATAGAACATGGCTTGATGAAAAATAATTCTTGCTTAAATAGAAGTTGGATTGATGAAAAAATGTCTTGCGTAAATAGAAGTTGAATTGATGACAGTTTTCTTGGACATTGGTATAATTTATCCTGATTAGTGCGATAGTATTTGCTATACTCTCCTGGGATCAGCCCACAGAAATCGGCGCAGGTCTGCCTCTGGTTCGCCCAAAGCCATCTAGACTGTGAGCCGTCTAGAGTCCCAGACCATCGACCTATAGGTCGATGGTCTGACTAAGCCATTCTGCAGACTGCGCACTCATTCGTTTGGCGACATTTGCCTCCGCCTCCTCCGCTTCTGAAATTCAGCGAACAATTAAAGGTAGCCTTTCATTCAATGCCCCAACCGTAGCTACAGCAAAGGTGGCAAAAACGTCGAACAGATCTACGTGAGACAAAGAATTATTTGTAATTATTCATTCAGGTAATTGAAGAACTTGACTTGCGGTATTCTTCCGCGAGGAAAATTGTAGGTTCACACAACGACCGGTCTTAGGCCTAGATGCGCAGTGTAAAACGTTAACGCGTTGGCGAGTCGACGTTCTGTTATTTCTTTTGCGTGGCCTTGTACAGAATTATTCAGAATAGTTGTAAATTGTTAACGGTACGCGGGTTACAACTCTTGAATACTACAAAATAACGTCTGCAAATAATTGTGATGAAATATCGCACATATTCGCCGTTCAGAGAAATAGGACTGGAGTGGAAAGAAGCTATAGCATATAAACGCTGGCGCCATATCACAAAATCTTAGCACATTGGTTCGATTCCAATTAAATTGGAATACGGAAACGCAAGAAACAGTTGCAAAATTTTCCGATGGCAGTACCCGATTTTGGACCTGATACATCGATACAAGCAATCGCCATCTCAACGTGGAACGGTCCGAACGAAGATGAGTTAGAAGAAATTCAAGAAGCAACTCCAGAGGCAGCACCTGGTCCTCCCCAAGATCAGCAAGTCGTCAATACAGAAATAGTACAGGTCATTGACAGCTAATTCAAAAATTCAATACGGTGTCTTGGATGTGATGTCGACAGCATCGATCGAGCTTCTTCGAACAGTGAAAGGGTTCGTTAATTTCTCGAGCTACTGGTGCCCGGCGCTTTCATTCGTTGACAGCGGCATTCAGAAACTTCCTATAGGCGTGTTAATGTTTATTCATGACGTCGTAATAGCCTACTATAACAGGCCTACTAATACTATGGGCTATAACCTATAGGCCTATATAAGCTTACTGCGTCAAACCTGGGACTATTAATTATTATACTGACTGTCAAAGCCATCCTTTCAGAAACTGTACGTTGCAAAGGATAATTTTTCAAAGTACAGAATTGCACACTGAAGCTGTGAAGCTGGCAAATAGAAAGCATATAATTATGCCTAGACCTGTAAACCGCATGAACAGACTGAACAGGTAAGTTGTCACTTTTCACTTTTGAGCGAAAAATTGATAAACAATTTTAATTAGCCTAAGTGGTGCCCTGTGCTTAAAATTAGCTTTCGAGTGACGCTTTAGAAATTTGGAGTTTACGATTAGGCCTACTATTGACTAATAATTAAGAGAGTCGTGAACATGCATTGGGGTCCGGTAGAGTTCCAAGGTAAATGTAGACCTACACTACAGTACAGCGTGACACAAAAGCCGCTTTAGACCTATAGCTCTGGCGCTATAAGAAATTATAGTAAAAAACTAGAAACAAAGATGATAGATACTATATAATGAAGCAGCTGCCTAGCTGTTGCATTAATTATCTAGATGATTTGAATGGAGCAATTTTTTGTTTTTGAGGGATTGCACTCACGTACGTAGGCCTACCTCGGGTTAAATTAATAAATAATTAAAAATTGAAAGAATGCACTTTGAAGGAGTTAGTTTTTCGGTAGTATAGATTCGAAGGACTTGTATACACTCTGCAGACACTATAGTTATATTGAGTTTTTATTGACATTCTCAATTATTAATGGACTCCCAAACTGCTTAAATCGTCCGCTCCGGGGCCGTCCATAAATGACGTAACGCAATTTTTGCCGATTTTTAACCCCCTCCCCCCTCGTCACACTTCGTCACAAAAAGTAACACCTCTGAAAATGACGTCACAAAGCTCTGACCCCCATAAACCAAATTTCCATGGCGAAGCAAAATGCTCCTTCATGGAACAAATAAGGAATTAGGCATGAATATTTTAAAATCTAACGGTGACCAGATATTGAAATAATTAGAAAATTATTAATAATGGTGCCCGTATACATTAAAATAATTAAAAATAATGAAAATTTAATCCTCAAAATTAGTGCTGTTATTATTAACATTAAATTGTTGTTAATTGTTAAATTTAATAACATAGACCTGGTGTGACGTCACACTTCTCAGACCCCACCCACATCGTCACAAATTTCCGACCCCTCCCCCTAGGTGCGTGACGTCATTTATGGACGACCCCTCCGCCAATTTCCACATTCGTGCTCTGCGACACATTCGACCTTTTCTCACAAAAGAACTTGCGCTCCCGCCTCCAGTGTTACCACTCCTATGTTTTTCCTCCAAGATCTATGTTTTTTTGGCCTCATCTATGTTTCTATGTTTTTTGGCCAAAATCTATGTTTTCTTTTCCTGGAAGCTTTACTTCTTAAAAAAAGGTACTTTTTCACAGTAATTCCTATGAAAAAGGTACTTTTTCACCAATTCTTGTTGACATGTGACGATTTGTTTGGGACGCGATGACTTTTTTTTTTGCTTTTTCAAATTTTTTTTGGTAGATCTGCAAAATTTTTTTGTAGAAGTTGACCTTTTTTAGAACTGCACGCTCAACAAAAGCTCTTTCTTTCCTAGTTTTATCAAATTCTACACGCAATTTCTGAAAACCGTGTCTATGTTTTTCTATGTTTCTTTACCGTTGTCTATGTTTTTCCAAAAAATGTTGAGGGGTAACACTGCCCACCTGCTTATTAGTAGATCCTACAGTGCTACGGGTCCAATGCTTTTTAGGAGCCAATAGAATGACGTGTTATAAATAGCGTGACCTCGTTTGGCTTCAGCCGATAGTAGTATCAACTACGTGATAGTGGTCACTTTCAACTGACCAAATGGGCATAATTATGTATCACCGGTTAAACATCCATACATCACCGAAGGCTTTTTATTGATACCAAAGTTTTGTTGGTACGCCGAGGATGAGGTCATTAAATTATTAGTTCAAAACCCGCATCAGTTTACTGCCGTTATACCTGGGACTATTATTACTGACGGGATACGCAGCGGCAATATGTCAGCCAATCAGAGATCGTCTTTTTCTGAAACATCGCGGGCGATGTATGTGACCATCTATTTTTAGATTACACTGTCATCCGGGCACTCAGCAGGATAAATACTCTCGACGGAGCAAACGCAAACCAAGCCAAATACAGCATGCCACTGACCTTCTTAAAACCAACGACCATGTTGTAATAATATCAATGGACTTTTCTAAAGCTTTTGACTCTATCAGTCACTCTGCAATAACCCAATTACTAGCATCCCTCTCCCTTCCGAACTACATCTACAACTGGATAATCAACTACTTACACGGAAGAAAGCATTACACCATCTACAAAGGTCAAAAATCCAAAGTAATTTCAATCAACGCCAGTGTCATCCAAGGCTCAGTATTCGGCCCAACTGGTTTCATTGTTGGCATATCTGACCTCCATCCCATCCATCCTCAAAATCGTCTCTCCAAATACGCTGACGACTCTTACCTCTTCATCGGATCAAACTCCCTTCACACCGCAGAAACAGAACTTCAACATATCCACAACTGGTCAGAGGAAAAGAACCTAAAAATAAACGCTTCCAAAACCCGTGAAATGGCAGTCATCAAGAATAACCAATCTTCACTCTCCAACAAACCCTCAATCACCGGTATTCCTCGCTCTACCTCAATAAAAGCCCTAGGCGTCACCATCGATGAGAAACTTTCTGTCACGGAACACATCAACAAAGTCGTCAAAAGTGGCTCTGCTTCAATCTTCGCTCTTAAAACACTCAAAAACCATGGTGCATCTGCAGATTCTCTACAACTTATCACCCGCGCCACCATCATAGCCAGAACAATGTATGCTTCTCCCGCCTGGTGGGGTCTGGCGAGCGAAAAGGACAAATCCCGCATTGAACATCTGAACAACAGATTAAAACGCTCTGGTTTTATTCAGTCAGATTCTCCTTCTATGAATGTTCTTGCTTATAACGCAGACCCTTCACTCTTTAAGGCCGTCCTCTTAAATGAGAATCATTCACTCAGATGCATGTTTCCTAATCAACATTTTACGCCCTATTTTCTTAGGGTCAGACCACATAACTTTAACCTTCCTGACAAGGACTCACGAAATTTTATATCTCGTATGTTATTCCTTAACTCTTACTAAGCTATTATTAATTCATACTATTAATATCTAGATGTATTTTATTTTCTATGTACACCTACAGCGTTATGTCTGTTGTTAACACATTAAACGAATATATGATAAATAAATCATTCTCGACGTTGTTTTAGTAATTTACAAGATACATACGTTGCAAATTATTTTTATTGAATTAAGTCGCTTTCGTTTCGTAACGACAATCGTCCAGAAAAGAAACGGGACTAAAACTGATCTGACCTGCAAAGGTCCCGGATGTAAAATCAGAGTCACAGACATAATCTAGGGCAATGACCCAATTTTCGTCCGTTTCGAATCCCTTCAGTAATAATAATCCCAGGTTATACGGTGTCTTTTGGCATGGTATAATATTTTCTAATGACGACACTAACCCTAACCCTGACCCTAACCGAAAACGCCTATAAACTTACACACCCTGATACCAAATGTTCGCCCGAAATCGGATGGCATCCGCGGTAGCCATTTTATCAGCAATATCGCCGAAAGCATAAACGAGGTCACACTATTTATAACTCGTCATTCTATTGGCTCCTAAAAAGCATAGGACCCGTAGCACTGTAGGATCTACTAATACGCTGCCCACCTCGACTACTGCAATAATGGGACTTCATAGATAGCTCTGTAACTCTGTTAATAGATAGTAGCTCTGGTGTTTACAAATGGCGATCGCCAGCAACGCGGTTGAAGCAAAGTTCTTGATCGAAATATTTGTCACGAGCTGCACGGCGCATAGTGGCTATAAGTTAAAAAAAGAAACTAAGCAGATAATAACACAGTTTCGCCTGTTGTAGTTTAGAATTATGTGTTCATTTTGCTACTAAGACAAATGTCTTCGGCAACGGAATGCGAGCCTGGTAGTTACGAGCGGCAGACACTGGGTCTCGTTAAAACGTTGGGTGAGTAGATTCGCGCATTTTCAGTTGGATGTTTTACTTTGGCTCAGCTGGAGATTTAGCACTTTACTTTGGACCTTACCAACCATCCAAAAACACCTAACGCCTTCAGTCATATTTAAAGTATGGCGAGCATTTAGTATCGGGATCCGTAAGCTGGGTGCGGGTGAATCCCCGAAACCCGAATCCCCGAAAGGAATTTCGGCCGGATCCCCGAAATTGATTTTCTAAGTCCGACCCGAATGAATATCATCAACAAATACATATTTGAATAGGCAGTATATCGTATACATCAAGGCCACGCGAGGTCTTTGTCATGTTTACAATTTAACTTTGAATAGCTCGGCCCAGAGCCGGATTAACCTATAAGGGAAATAAGCCATGGCTTAGGGCCCCACAACGTTTTGAGGGCCCCAACTGTCAGGAAATATAAAAATTATAAAAATCAGATGGTACAAAGGTCCTATTTGACAATTTTCTTCTGAAAAAAAGACGGAAAAGCAAAAAAAAGGCATTAGACATTTTCAAAGTAATAAACAATGGTTTTTCTCCAAATCTGGAAAAATATTTTTGCATGGCTTTCCGGTTAGGGGTCCCCGGATGTCTTAACCCGGCCCTTGGCTTAGGGCCCCGAAAGTCTTAATCCGGCCCTGGCTCGGCCGCTTTCTAGAAAACTGTTTTCGGGAAATCGGGCTTTGTCTGTTTTCGGGATTCGGGCTGACCCCCGTAAGCTTACTGGCGCTTTTGACAGTATCTTTTGGCATGCTGCGCTGAAGGTACGATGTTTCTAATATCGACACTAACCCTACCTCTGACCCTATCCGACCCTCACGACGCGAAACCTAACCCTAACCGACTCTCACGCCAGTAACCTGACCCTAACCGACACTTACCAAACCTACGCACGCCGATTCTAAATGCTTGCGAGAAAATCGATGTGAGCACTCGTCCTGTCTGCAAATGGCAGACTTAGAAATAGCTGTTAGCTCTCCAGCGGGACTTGGGGCAAAACCCTTTCCATTGTGCACATAAACATTTAATGGAACCCCACATGGGTCCTATGAGGGCCCGGTAATCTATTGTTGCAGTGTATTGGCTAATTTCACCATTATATCTTATCGTTTGAGCATCAAAACTTAATTTCTACGTTAACTTGTATAGTTCACACACATTAGAATATAAGTTTGTAGCATGAAACAACCAGAACCAACATTTATTAGGAAGAAACATGACTAAATAAGAAGTTAAAGCTGGTATCGAAGGTCTTTGATGTCAAATAGGAATAAGCTACTGATTCTTCATGCAGCTATGGTGCTGTTCAGGCTACGGTGCATATTGTCGATGTTTGTCCACAAACATTTTGGTGGCTCTTCATTTCGCTTGCAGCTTGCTAGAAATGGATTGCACACACTAGATTAAGATGCAGTAAGCTGATTGAAATGCTCATGAATTCACACAAGCTTTCATCCTTCATCACTTATCTTAAATTTCCCAAATTCGCTGTCTCTTAATGCGTACTAGCAACAACTACAAGATGATGATTAATGTATATTGTGGGGCGCGATGGTGTAGGGGTATGTTCGGTGCCTTGCAGCTGGAGGGTTGTGGGTTCGAATCCACCTCAAAGCCGCCGCGTAGGGACCCTGGGCAAGTCCTTCACTCGCAATTGCTCATGCGCTTCTCGGCGTGAAACTCCGATTCAGTGTCCGCGCTGTAGTCAGGAGCGCCTCTGAGTAGAAATCTTGAAGGGACGCTGTAACCAGTGCTCATACATACATATACATACATACCCGGTACATATATTATTTGCTTCCTGATATTTTGCTAAGTCACCCAACGCTGCCTGTTTGTTGGCTGCCATTTAAATCTACTAGTTCTTGAGATCAGAAACTAAAATAGAAAAACACAGTTGATTTGCAGGTGTTCACCTCAGGTAAAATTGGAATAGGTTATGTTCAAGCTTTTTGTGCATTATTGTTGTATGCAGTTATTGTTGTCTTTTAGAAAAGAGGCAGGAAATCTGTGATATAAAAGTATCACATAATCCTCCAGCAAGCAAATCTGGAATATCAACATGGGAACAGGTTTGTTCTGATGGTTCAATTTCTTCAATTGTTAAGCAGATGCAACTGATAACAAAATGCTGACATTGCTATAGAAAGAGGGATGTCTTTGACATGGAGGGTGTGAGGAATAATTTTCAGACTCCAAACAACAAAATTGCAAGAACTTTGATTGCATATTTTAATTATTATTATTATTATTATTAAAGAATTAAATTTGTAACGTGTGCACATTCACACGGAAATGTGATTCTGAGGCATGGACACCCAGTCCTCAGTAATATTATGTCAGGACTGTTAATATTTTACTGGAACTTCTTTACAGCTATGAGCAATAGAATCGTAAGTTCTCAAAAATGTTTTAAACTCTTATTTTAAGCATACTCTGTGGTCTATGTTGCAACACATTATGTTTAGCAATTTCTTACTTTGTATTTAATGATCTGGAGCAGATCCAAACTCAATAACTCGTTTGAAACATTGTGGATCTGGCCTTTAATTGCTATGTTTTGGGTATTATGTAAATATTTATGGTGCCTTGATTCTGCTTGCTGTTGCAGAAGAACAACTGTATGATTCCTGATGATCTCCGTAGTTTTTACCTTGTAATGGATGGATTTTCTCTCAAATGGAATGTCAAAATAAATGGTAATTTCCATACTAATTGTAGCTTTTATATAGCTTTTATCTTCCTGAATTATGTAATATTTTTGAAAGTTTCCCTTTAGAAAGTAATTGATGATTAATCTGTAAAGTCTGACATTTTGCATTATTAGCGTAATCAAAGTGGCTTGTGGGCGTTATTTTTATGTGTACTGGTACATTAAAAGAAAGACTTTTTATTACTATATAGGCATTTTATTAAATTTATTTAGTTAAATTGCATGCATGCATTTTGGAGGACTTATCTCGTTTACGGTGAATCTTGAATCTTTTCTTAGTTTTTCTGCCATTTGCTAAACTTTGTGTATCCTTAATATAGTGTAGTATTAAATAATGGTAAGGTGAGTCTTTTACACCAGCTGAAGGACATAAGTTAATGTGAATCATTAGCTCTTCATATTAAAAGTAGCTCTTCATATTAAAAGAGGGAAGACTAGAGGAACAGATTTGCTTATATTTTTTTAAGTGCTGGAAGTCAAGCCTAGTAGCCCTGGCCTAGAAGCCCTGCATACTGACTTCTTAACTACTGCACTTTGTGCTAGTAAGACAAATGATACAGGTGATAATAGTGATAGCCAGTTGGTTAGAGCACTAATAACACAGAGAGTTGTTTAATTAGTGTTTACCCACCAGAGCTCAATTTCTAGTTTCACTGACTTATTGGAGTTCAACTGGGCATCTCTAATGGATTATGATTTTGATAAGTATGCAGTTAGATTACATGGTATATTAGTAACAGATGATAACAAGTTTAACAGGAGTTGAATTGATCTTCTCCTGATGATGTATTTGCAGATATTGCCATTCCTGTCGGTCGAATGACTATTAGTTCGTTAGAAGAGCTATGCAAATTGACAGTAGGTGTTACTGGTGGACAAGATGGTGGAAGTGTATCGATCGCAGATTTGCATCTGGACGATGACGATGAAGAAAAAAATACTGGTCTTTATTTTATTTATTTACTTCTATTTATTTATTGCATTTATTACTTGTGCAAGGTCAATAGCGAGTTTGGTTTAATTTTTTATGCATTCTAAGGTCATGGCTTCTGTTTTCCATTGACTGTTACAATAGTGTGCAATGTAGGTAATAGTCAATCAAAATATTGGTCCAACAGAGCAATTGTTCAAGAATACATTTATTTGCTAACGTGAATTTTACTGAAATCCTAGATATAGTGCACAATAACATTAAAGGTATTAGTATTTGGCAAACGTAGGATCTTGTTATATAGGTTAAAATTGAATTAAGTTTTTTAGTGCATAGCATCAACATGCATTGTGATTAGTTTTCATTTGTCTCACATTTGCTGTGGCTTGCTAAACTGTAGTGCCACTGTGTCTGGATCTTAGAAATGGCGTTGCCAAAGATTTGACGAGAGAAGTCGTCATCTTTGAATTGGATCCCTGTGATGGCTACGGAAAAGTCTGTTTCGTCTATCGTAACACAAAACAAGGTGAACTAAAAACCTGGAAGTTTAAACCATCTGAATTATAGCCATGTGAAAGAGACAGATGCAAGTCAACAACCAGACAACTTGAGACAAGAAATCAGATAAATTGTTCTTGCAAGATTAAATTAAAAACTAGTTGAAATAAAATTAAAATCGTGGTAAATGTAAACAATTCCAATTAAAACCATGTTGATTAAAAGCATCTTGAAATTTAGAATCAAGTGGATGTAAAACTTAAACCAGTCAATTTGAAAAGATAGTTAATTAAAACTTGGGGTTAATTTAAGATGAACTGATTCTAAACCTTGTTACAGTGAAACCCTCAATTAGTTAAATGAAAGGTGGTAATTCAAGTTTGGCTATATTAATTACCATAAGCCAAATTAAAATAAAAACCATTGCCAGTTTAGATATGGAAAAGTCTGTTTGGTCTATCGCAACACAAAACAAGGTGAGCTAAAAACCATGTGAATTATAGCAGTGTGAGAAAGACAGATGGTGTCCTTGAAACCTGCTTGACTAAAAAAAGCATCTGGAATTTAACACCTGATGAAGTTAAGAACTAGTTGAAATAAAATTAAAATTCTGGCAAATGTAAACAGTTCCAATTGAAACCATGTTAATTGAAGGGAGATGAAATAGGAAAATCAAGTGGATGAACCACGATCTGCACGCTGGACTTACACAGAGGAGAAATGTATCTAATCCTTTGACTAACTGACCCAGCAACTTGACAGCCATTCTGGTTCTATTTTTAAGTGGTCCCCATAAGTGCATAACCAGCACCATTATGCTGTGCTATGAGCCTGGGAAGTTCCTGTCGGTAAGCACAACCATGTGCTGCAGAAATGCTTCATTTGGCTGTCATTATATTCCAGCATCAACACTACACAGACCAAGGATGTGTATTGTAACTGTAAACTCTATGTGGGATTCCAATGGTTTAGTTTGTATTATATATAAGGGATAGTGACAACTCCATGTTCTTCCTGAGCATGATCTGTTTATAGATGTACTTTTACTTAATGAACATCATCTATGCTAGCAAACATTGTCTCTGAGAAATTCTGATATGGTACTGTAGGTAGAAATTTTCAGTTACTTAAATACACTTAAATTAAAATCTGGGTGAATTTAAACTTTTGTCAGTTTTTAGCCAAGTGAAGTGGGATTCAGATAAATGAAATGCAAGTGGACTGATATGTAGTTTATACGATGTTTATCTGAAAATAAAATTTATGCCCATGGAAAAGTGCAAATATTTTAACAGTTCTAAGTTATTTTCTTTGCAGGCATTCCAGCCCAGAATGCGGATGTGTGGTTCTTGGATCGTAGCCTGCGATGGCATTTCTTGGCCGAATCCTTTCTCTTCTACTATCGAATGATGTTGGTCCACCTCGGTCTGCCTCAATGGCAGTATGCATTCACTAACATTGGCCTCAGCTACTCGGCAAAGGTTCTTAAATCCTCAGCCTATCTTCTGTTATCTGGCATGATTATATGCATAATTAATGGTTTAACAGATACATATTTTAATTAATATAGAGCTTAAATTAAGGTTTAGTTTACATATTTGGTTTAAAAAGTCAGTGGTTTTCTTGAGAAATGTTTCTTCAGTTAATATAATTTTTATATTTAAATTTTATTTTGAGTAATTGTGAATTAGGTAGCAGTAGTTAATGTTTATTTCCTTGGTAGCAGTAGTTAAATTGTCTATATTTTCATCGTATCAGGGTTCGTGTTTCTGTTTCAATGGTATCATTGGTTATGTTTCTGTTTCAGTGGTAGAAAGGGTTTCCTCTTTGTGTCCATGATAACATGAGTCATGTTTCTGTGTTCCCATGGTAGCAATGGTTCAACCTGTTCTGTCCACTGCGATTGGACATGGATGCAAGGGAGACCAATGCTGGAGGTTCTGCACTGGACCTTGACCCAGGACATGCACGATCGCATGCTCATTTGGACATCTCCAAAGTGTTCAAGGGAAAGACTGAGAAGAAGTTAGATCACAATATGTTTAAAAAACTTCTTTGATGGATCTTCTTGTGAATGTGGTTGTCTTGGAAAATATATGGAAGCATATATACTATGCGAAGTATCTGGGACATAGAACCTTGCTTAACAATTTATTGATGAGCTGCATTGGTTTCCCAGTCACTTTTAGTATATGCTTGATGGTAAAGTGATAACCGATGAACAAAATATATTCCATGTTTTGAAAACAGCTTTAAGGATTTAAACATCTGTCAATTTAAATATGCATTAATTTAATTTAAATGGGTACATGACGTGATTTAATTATGTGTACAATAGTCTAGTGGTTAGCATGCTAAATCGTCAATCAAGAGGTTGGGGTTCAAATCTCCTTCAAGGCAGAACTTTGCTTCAAGATGCACTCCTAGCCAGTTCAGCTACAATGAGTACAACATATGTCAGTGGGAAGATCAGGTAGCAAGGGAGAAGGATGGCCATCCACCCTCAGATGTCGAGGTTCAGGAAAATGAAGTCATTAACACTACCTATGGCTGTGTCTTGGGGCTGGCTTCAGGGACTGCTCTTTTTTTCTATTGAAATATTCCAAGAATCAGTTTTGACTATTACTTGAGTGGTTTAAGGACTTGGCATTGTTTTTAGCTTACATTAACATTCTTCATGGTTATTTTGAACATTATTTACTTCATTTATTTATATATTTATTTATCTTTGACGGAATTGAAAGCACAACAGTGAACCAATGTTTGATTCTAGGTGACAGCAATAACAAATAATGGCAAAAACATTTTGGAAGTGTTCTGTCTGTTTACTGCTGTCATGGTTTTGGCCTAATTTAAATCTGATCTATAGCAGCATTATTATGATATACATTGTTGTACAAGGCATTAATTGCTTTACGTAAAACCATAGCAGTAAAGTTGTGTATCTCTGCCTGTTTTGCCTATTTCTAATTTTTGGTAGATGTAAAATGGATTTGAAGTGATAGGAATTGATCGGTTTGCATTGTGTTTCAGGAAACCGTCAGCACAAATAGTCGCAAGTCAGACAATGAAAAAGAAGACACCATTTACATCTGCAAAGTGAGCTCATTTTGCTGTTATTGCATGTTTTATCTGTATAAATGTAATTGAGTATTTATGTAGCTATAGTGTGAATGAGGGGTGCATGAGAATCTAGTGGTTAGCATGGTGAACTGTCAACAGACAGGTCGGGGATTCAAATTCCCACCTGGGTAGAAGTTTGTTTCAAAATATCTGCTCCATCTGTGCCCCTAGCTAACTCAGCCATGATGAGTACACTGACTGTACACTGTCGGTGGGAAGATCAGACAGTGAGAGGAGGACTGGTCTGCTGCTGTTATGTGCTGAGGATAAGAGGCTAAGTAGCTAATGCTTCATGCCCATGGCTGCCTCTCAGAGCTAGATTAAGGGACTGCTCTTCTTCCTCTACTCTCAGTAAACCTATTAATAGTTGTTTCAATTCAACATTGCAAAATAATTTAAAAAAATAGTTGATGAAAGGGGTAATCAATTACAAAGTTTCACAGATTATAATATTTTGCTGACATAGCTTAATTATTATGTGAGGTCATTCCACCAGGCGTATGCAGAACAGGCTTTTATGCTCTTCAGCTGTAAATAGTTTCTCAAAGGCAGCTGCTATTAAAAAAGAGCAAGGCTGTGTTGCCTTTATATGCCACACACACACACAACCTTTTGAAACAAAAGCATAGAAGTAGATGTAAAGGCAGACATTTTTCTCTATTGATGGCCTCCACCCTGCTAATTTTTTGGTTATTGAGTGAGATCCTTCACCAAGGCTGCCCAATTGAATGTAATGTAATGTAATTAGCAACTTCTATTGCCGGTGTCTAATGCACAAGGCATCAACCGATGGCGCATCAAAACAATTCATAATCAGGTCAACATCCAGAAGATCAGTCTGTAAGATTGGGTGCAACACCCTTTTTAGGTACCATAATCTCTGAAATATGACACAAGCAGTATGTGAACAGTCATTCTTTATACACAGAGGTGCCTTGACGTACACTAACCGTTGTAGCAAGGCCACAAGTAAAAGTAAAAAGATGTTCATTTATGCAGTGAAGCATTAAATTTTTTATTTGACTGATTTCAGACCAGGTTCAGGAAAGGCAGCCATGTCGTGCATTCAGCCGAGCAAACTGAACATCCGGTGAAATGAAGACATCTTGTGACTGACTTACAATCCTTAATGTAAATCGCACATGAACATGTTTGAATTTTCACAGCTCAGGTTGCCGTAGAATTTTTCTGCTGTGCTTATATTTATGTCTATGACTTCTGCTTTCCAGTCAGCTGCTGACCGTTGCTTGCATTGTTGATTGCAGTGCTTGGGACACCTTCTGCACTGAATACTGATAAATATTGCTTTGGGAGAGAGCCAGGGTAATGCGGTAATCGAGAGGGACAGTTCACCAAGTTGTTTTAGAATAGTCTCCAAGGGGTGAATTTATTGTAGAACAGATCCGCTGGGAGAATCTGTTCTGAAATAGATTCCCTGGGGAGACTGCTTTGGGATACTTCTCCGAACTTTGATGAAATAGGAGCTAGCGCTCGGTGCCTTGTGATTTTCAAAGGTATTTATGAAGAGATGTACAGCTTAAAGAAAATGTATTACATTGTTGCTATTTGCAATAAAAACATGGATTTCACCATATTATTGAGCAATTCCAGCCTAATCCAGTGAAGTATTAAACTAATATTTTATATTTCTGACTTGGGGAGGCCTTTCTCAGGCATGTGTGGTCACACATATTATTTGCAAGAATCACTATGTACAAGTAAAATGTTGCCAGTAACACTTGATTTTATGGATTTTAAATGAAAAATGTAGGATTTTATTGCTTTAGCATATAGTAGACATTCCAGTAGATTCTTCCAAATTTTAGCAGGAGGGTTTTGCAACTGTTGACATCTGATGTGAACATTTATATTTTAAATCGCTGTTTCGTGACATTCCAAATGTAAGCTTTATATACTTTAAACGTTCTGTTAAGAATTTCCAGCCAGTTTGCTTTTTAAAATGTTGACTGCATTAGAAAACCTGGGTAAAGTCAGTAACATTTGAAAATTGGTTTAATGTTGCATTGAATTTCACTGCGAGTGCTGAACAGTTTGGTGAAATCCATACTTTTATCACACATTGTGGACTACCTCAAGTCCGTTTGCATCCTTTGGAAGGCGTTTTGCGGGCGGCTTGCTAAGTCTAATTGGTGGTGTCCCTAAGTTTGGCCACATCTCTGCATTTATGCGTGATGTCCTCCACTGGCTCCCGGTCCAGCAGCGCATCCATTATAGGGTCTCCTCCATTGTCTGGCACTGTGTTCTGGGCAGATCACCTCTCTATCTCCGGGAGCTCTTCACTTTGATCTCGGCATGCTCTGGTCGCCGATCTCTAAACTCGGCCTCTAGAGGTGACTTCATAGTTCCGCATGCTCGCTCTGCTACTAGACAGCGTCGGGCTTTCTCGATCGTTGGTCCTTCTTTTTGCGAATAGCCTCCCCTCAGACCTTCGTTCTTTTTAGCGAGACCTCTCTGATTCTTTCTATAGACTACTTAAGACCCTTCCTCTTTGACCTGACTTAGGGAGCGCCTCATGAGTAGTTATCTTGAAGGGGCGCTATATAAATTCCATAGATAGATAGATAGATAGACATTATGAATAAGTTCCAACTAGTAAATATGTTTATTGTCATGCAAAATGTTTGCAAAATCGCCACTTAAATATACCTTAAATTTAACTGTGATGTAAATAAAAAAGACTTTGCATGCAGTTTTGTCGCCTGAACATGTTTTATATATGCATGTGTATGAAACTTATACATAGAACTATTCTGAACCTGTTTAGTGCACAATATCCTACTGAATCAGTTCCTTGCATATTGAGTGCAGCTTCGAACAGGCTGTGTCAGGCATGGTTGCAATTTGTAAATATTTAGAATCTGTTCATATTGAAATGCAGAGAACTGTTGAGAGGATAAAAAATTATTAAATGTTACTCAGATACTGTTTATAGTACCCAGTCTCTCTAGAAGCATACAGCTTCCAGAAGTTTCACTTGTATAGTTGTTGCAAAGGAGCTCGGCAGACCTGTCACCATGACTTTAGTGTATAAAGATTGTGTGATGGTAGAAACTTTCGGTGGGGAAAATGTGGAAATGGTTATGAATGCTGGTGAAATTTAACACTACTGAATGATGTTGTTATGTGTTGGGTTATGATCTCTGGTTTTACATTATGTATACACTGGAGATTTACTAGTACTGGATAATTGCTACGCTGGTTTCCTGCTGTGGAGCGCGTTGCATTCAAGATCATCATGATGGTACATACCTCAATTGTCGGTACCACCCAACATACATCCAGGAGCTCTGTGTTCCAGTCTCTCGTCAGCTGGTGCGGCAATCATTTACGCTGTGTAATTCATGGAGATATAAAGCTCCACACATCAGCTTGAGCCCATTGTACCTTGTGTGTTAGACCATCCAACTGGAACAGTCTGCCATTGCATTTATGTACTGATGCCTTTGACTATATGCAGCATACATTTGCAAAATGTTTTCAAATGCTTCGATCTATTAGACAGTCATAGTTGCTGTGCATTTTGTGATACTTAAATTAATGAGATAAATTGAGTGTCTATTAGCAATTCAGCATACAGTGTTGTAACTTTACTTTATCACTGTTGCATCTAATATTCAAATCCAAAGCTAAACCAGATTGTTATTCACAAATCTTAACATATCGTGATTCATGAACGTTTCTAATATGTACACGTACTGTACTGCTTTTTCTGTTGTGGGCCTTACAGCCTGGAATGGACTTTCTCTGACTCTGCGTATGCTACCTTGAGTTTCCTCTGATGCCTGTTACTGCCATCTTAAGTCTGTCCTTTTCAGCTGGGGCTGGGTTGTAAGCGCTCCTGAGTAGTTACCTTGAAGGGGCACTATATAAATCTATGTAATGAATGAATGAATAAATGTATGCTGCAAAACATTAAGTTCAACCGTTCTGATGCATGAAATAATGATTATGCTATTTCAGTGTTTGCAATGGTTAGTGGCAATTGTTTCAAACTGCAGCTCAATAGCATGAAACCATGAATTTAATAAGGCCAGTTGGTCTTGCTAATCAAAATGAATGTTAATAAAAAATGACATTTAATTGCTTCTGTTGAATGTTTACAAAACTAAATTAAAACTGAAAAGTTTGGAAAACTGAAACTAAAACTAAAAAGATATGAAAACTACAACTAAAACTAAACTGGAAAGTTAAAGCAAAACTAAAACTGAAACTGAAAAGTAAACTGAAACTTAAATAACACTGATGGTAACAGAACTCTCAGAACAGGAGACTGAGGACTCTTGGAAGAGGCGACAAGAAAGTCTTTATACTTTCTTGTCGCCTCCTCCAAGGAGGATATTGACGATGATAGAAGATTGATCGAGGATAGGTTGATCGGCTTGTAGGGGACATGGACAAGACAAACCTTAACAATAGCTGATATTCTGAGAGTGTAGGCCTACGTAGAAAGTCAGGCCCATCCCTAGGAATACGCTGAATATGCAACCGCGTAGGGACCCCAAAATATCATTTGCGAGGGCAGTGGAGGGTTGGTGGCGACGGCGGTGAAGGTTGGTGGCGACGGCGGTGAAGGTTGTTGGCGACGGCGGTAGGTTGGTGGCGACGGCGGTGGAGGTTGGTGGCGACGGCGAGGTTGGTGGCGACGGCGGTGAAGGTTGGTGGCGACGGCGGTGGAGGTTGGTGGCGACGGCGGTGGAGTTGTGGCGACGGCGGTGAAGTGAAGGTGGCGACGGCGGTGGAGGTTGGTGGCGACGGCGGTGGAGGTTGGTGGCGACGGCGGTGAAGGTTGGTGGCGACGGCGGTGGAGGTTGGTGGCGACGGCGAAGGTTGATGGCGACGGCGGTGAAGGTTGGTGGCGACGGCGGTGGAGGTTGGTGGCGACGGCGGTGGAGGTTGATGGCGACGGCGGTGAAGGTTGGTGGCGACGGCGGTGGAGGTTGGTGGCGACGGCGGTGGAGGTTGGTGGCGACGGCGGTGAAGGTTCGTGGCGACGGCGGTGGAGGTTGGTGGCGACGGCGTGTGGTGGAAATTTAACACTACTGAATGATGTTGTCATGTCTTGTGTTATGTTCTCTGGTTTTACATTGTGTATACACTGGAGATTTACTAGTACTGGATAAATGCTACGCTGGCTTCCTGTTGTGGAGAATGTTGAATTCAAGATCATGATGGTACATACCTCAATTGTCGGTACTGCCCAACATACATCAAGGAGCTCTGTGTTCCAGTCTCTCGTCAGCTGGTTCGGCAATCGTTTGCGCTGGGTAATTTATGGAGATATAAAGATGCTATGCTTCCACATATCAGCTCGAAGGATCCTGAGTGGCCGAGTGGGTTGGTGCCTGCTCTTGTACTTCCCGGTCGGGTCGGTTTATCAGAGACCTTTACTGCGGGTGGCCGGTCGCAATTTAAACGTGGAGTACGAGTCTGCCGTTGCATCATATCAGCTCGAGCCCATTGTGTGTATAAGACCATCCTCCTAGAACAGTCTGCCGTTGCATTTGTATACTGTTGCCTTTGACTATATGCAGCATACATTTGCAAAATGTTTTCAAATGCTTAGACCTGATAGACAGTCATAGGAGCAGCAATTTTTGTGATACCAAAAAGGAGATAAATTAAGTGTCTTATCAACATACAATGTTGTAGGCTATCGTTACTTTATCACTGTTGCATCTAATATTCAAATCCTAAGCTAAACCAGGTTGTTATTCACAACTCTTAACGTTTCTAATATGTACATGTACTGCACTGCTTTTTCTGTTGTGTGCCTTACAGCCTGGAATGGACTTTCTCTGACTGTGCGTATGCTACCTAGAGTTTCCTCTGATACCTTTTACTGCCATCTTAAGTCTGTCCTTTTCAGGTGGGGCTGGGTTGTAAGCGCTCCTGAGTAGCTACCTTGAAGGGGCACTATACAAATCTATGTAATGAATGAATGAATAAATGTATGCTGCAAAACATTAAGTTCAACAGTTCTGATACATGAAATAATGATTATGCTATTTCAGTGTTTGCAATGGTTAGTGGCAATTGTTTCAAACTGCAGCTCAATAGCATGAAACCATGAATTTAATAAGGCCAGTTGGTCTTGCTAATCAAAATGAATGTTAATAAAAAATGACATTTAATTGCTTCTGTTGAATGTTTACAAAACTAAATTAAAACTGAAAAGTTTGGAAAACTGAAACTAAAACTGAAAAGATATGAAAACTATAACTAAAACTAAATGGGAAAGTTAAAGCAAAACTGAAACTTAAAAAGTAAACTGAAACTTAAATAACACTGATGGTAACAGAACTCTCAGAACAGAAGACTGGAGACTCTTGGAAGAGGCGACAAGAAAGTCTTTATACTTTCTTGTCGCGTTACTTTCTTGTCGCATCCTCCAAGGTTGGATATCGACGATGATAGAAGATTGATCGAGGATAGGTTGATCCGCTTGTAGGGGACATGGACAAGACAAACCTTAACAATAGCTGAGATTCTTTGAGTGTAGGCCTACGGAGAAAGTCAGGCCCATCCCTAGGAATAGCTGAATACGCAACCGCGTAGGGACCCCAAAATATCATTTGCGAGGGCAGTGGAGGTGCGGTGGAGGGTTTGGTGGCGACGGCGGTAAAGGTTGGTGGCGACGGCGGTGGAGGTTGGTGGCGACGGCGGTGGAGGTTGGTGGCGACGGCGGTGGAGGTTGGTGGCGACGGCGGTGGAGGTTGGTGGCGACGGCGGTGAAGGTTGGTGGCGACGGCGGTGGAGGTTGGTGGCGACGGCGGTGGAGGTTGGTGGCGACGGCGGTGGAGGTGGTGGCGACGGCGGTGGTGAAATTTAACACTACTGAATGATGTTGTCATGTCTTGGGTTATATGTTCTCTGGTTTTACATTGTGTATACACTGGAGATTTACTACTAGTAGATAAATTCTACACTGGCTTCCTGTCGTGGAGAATGAATTCAAGATCATCATGATGGTACATACCTCAATTGTCGGCACTGCCCAACATACATCAAGGAGCTCTGTGTTCCAGTCTCTCGTCAGCTGGTTCGGCAATCGTTTGCGCTGGGTAATTTATGGAGATATAAAGATGCTATGCTTCCACATTATCAGCTCGAGCCCATTGTGTCTTGCATATAAGACCATCCTCCTAGAACAGTCTGCCGTTGCATTTGTATACTGTTGCAATTACTTTGACTATATGCAGCATACATTTGCAAAATGTTTTAAAATGCTTAGACCTGATAGACAGTCATAGGAGCAGCACTTTTTGTGATATCAAAAAGGAGATAAATTAAGTGTCTTATCAACATACAATGTTGTACCGTTACTTTATCACTGTTGCGTCTAATATTCAAATCCAAAGCTAAACCAGATTGTTATTCACAACTCTTAACGTTTCTAATATGTTCATGTACTGTACTGCTTTTTCTGTTGTGGGCCTTACAGCCTGGAATGGACTTTCTCGGACTCTGCGTATGCTGCCTAGGGTTTCCTCTGATACCTTTTACTGCCATCTTAAGTCCGTCCTTTTCAGCTGGGGCTGGGTTGTGAGTGCTTCTGAGTAGTTACCTTGAAGGGGCACTATATAAATCTATGTAATGAATGAATGAATAAATGTATGCTGTAAACTAACCATTTTAATCTGTTGCCCAAAATTGCATTAAGTTCAATGGTTCTGATGCATGAAATAATGATTATGCTATTTCAGTGTAACATATGGTAATGTGGGTGAACACTGAACAGTTTCATAGCGTCTGTTAGGAAGGTGCTCAGTAATTACATGTTCCGGTAGTTACCAATATGTGAAATCTTCTCTACTTAGGAAGTCTATGTGAGAATGCTTCTAAAATCAAAAGCAGTCGAAGTTAATTGCAAGTTTGTTTTGTGTTTCTTCTGCACTTGTGAATAAGTTGGTGCCCTGTACTTAGCCTGTAAGTGGCACTTTAGAAGTTTGGTGATTATGATTCTTGTTGGTTGATTAGTTATTGTTTAACAACACTGTGTAATAACAAAGATGATTATAATCGCCCTCCTCCTTTATCCAGACTTGGAGAGCAGTATTGGTTTGACTTCGTGTCCTTTTCCGACCACTAGTCATATGAACGTAAAGATTAAGCTTGATGCAGTATATTCTGTCGTGATTACACTTCTGGTGTGTATTTTGAGGCATTACATTATCCTTAGAATTTATGGCAAACAAGTTGACGAGTGATTTTTGGGTAATAACAGAAATCTGTCAGGACTTCAGGCACCACCAAACTCGAGCGCCAGGAGGCCTAAACATTATCAATCAATCAATCAATAATTTTGTAGTAATTCCATCCCAGAAAATGTTAACATATTAAATTGTACAGGTTGTGCACGACAGTAGGACTCACTGGGATTCAACATGCAGACCCAGGAAGGACCAGGACCTCAACTAACCCAACGATATTACCGCTGGTGACTCTTCTAGTTTTCTGTGCACTTTTTGGCTTACTAATGATACATATATTTTTGTTCTTAATGACAATTAACATAATTTAATTAGGCTAGCACAGACATCCAATTAGAGTAGCATCATATACTTTAATACATAAAAATAACAAATTTCCAGTTCACAGGCCTTAAAAACCGAGGCCTCTGAAAAAATAAAGCATTTGGCCATCTTGCAGGAAGTGTTGGTCTTTCTTCTATGCAGATGTCTACCTTGCCTATAATTGAATAATTCAGCCTTAACAACAGTCAAAGTGTCAACCGATTCTTCTAATTTACATAGCTTGACTACATAACACACATAGTAAACACATGGCAAACCTATTTTCACATCAATTCAATTTAAAACATTACAACGTGAATAAAGTTTCATGGCACATAATAGGAAGTAAACAGCACCAATGATGTTACCGTACATAGGTCTATAAATGCTTACCAGGGTATTTGCCAGCAGTTCAAATCAACTCTGTTACAGTGGAAAGTATTTACTAGAACCCATATTTTAATCCAAAACACAGACAACACAATTCTCATTGGCTGCCACAAAAACGTAAAACTTTCATCGAAGAAGTTTCCTGAGTTTGTATAATCAAAGTTTTCTAAAATTTGCTGATTGGGCCATTCCTCAGCATCTACATTCCCCAAATTTCCCAGCTTTGGTCTACTCCCAAACAGTAGTGGCGCTACCATGGGTCGCAGTAGGTCATTTGACCTGCCTATTTTACTCTTGACCTGACTTATGACCTGCCTACTTACTACCTACTGCCATGTAATATTCTTTGGAATTTTTAATATCTTCTTTACATTTTAAACATCAACATCTGTCCCATAAGATCGCTAGAGCAATTATTAGATCTAAACGACTTTTTACGTTTTATCTAGTATGTGACTTTGTCAATAGAAGTCTAGGTTGTAAATTGAAATCCTTAAGTATTCTTTGCCATTTTGCGTAAGAAATCTGTGTAAATAAATGTAATAGTGTGTCGTCGATTACTCGAACATTAATTTCTTCGACCTGCTAAATAACTCCCATGACCCTGACGCGACCTGCTGCATTGCTGGCGCCATCACTGCTCCCAAACTATACATACCGTAATACATAGCTTCAATAAATTGGTTCACCGGACCATTTCTCAGCATCTAAATTCCACAAAATTGCCAACCTAGACATTTAGGCTCTAACTCCCAAACTATGCATAATACACACCAACTATAATTGATTTCTCCACCATTGGCTCTACTAAGAAATAACACACGGCACGAATGAAACACAGAATGAAAGCACAAAAGGCAGTAGGTCCTATCATTGAAATTTCTGCAGTAACTTCAACCCACTGAGAACTGCAGTCACTTACATCATTTCAACTCTGCCACTGATCGTACTCTGTCAGAGCCAGTCCCAAGCCTGGATAAAGGAGGAGGGCGACGCTAATGATCTTTGTATCTTTGTAACTGAAACTACTTACATCATTTCATTTAAAATCTCAAAGAACCTGAGGAGCATACTGGTACTCAAGAAACAGTTTCATACGAAGTCTGGCTGATCACGGGAACCATACCGTGGAACACAAGTCTTGTCAGAGTTGAGGTCTGTCCTGAATGAAACAGATTTCTCACTTCGAACGAGCGAATGAGAGAAAGCGTTAAGATAATTCGTCACAAGATGCGCCTGTTTGTTCATTCGCAGAGCCTCACAGAACCTGTCATGGGCTCCTTCGGAACTCCTCGCTAGCCACTGCAACATCAGCCGATTACGACTAGTCTCGTGTTTTTCTGCCTAAAAACAGAAACGCCTTTAGAAATCAAGACCAACAATTCTTAAGTATGACCATCATCCCTACTTCATTCCATCTCATGGCTGGATGTCTCAGGGAAACATCACACCTACAAACTGTGACATACCAGTACGTGTGAAGAAGAGCTGCCTCATGAGCTAACTCCAAACGGTAGCCATGGGTATGAAGTATTAGCAACTTCATTTTCTTAGCCTTGGCATGGAGGGAGGGTGGCTAGTCCTCTCCATAATATCGTAATAGTAATCCATATTACTACAGTGCCCAACGAAAGATAATTTTTGGATACAGCTTATTCACAAGCACTCAGTCACACACAAAAATCAGTAGCCAGATAAAGCTAGGTTTAGTTGTGGGTCAAGATTCAAGGGCTGTCAGATGGCTTTGTAGAGTGGATGGTGCTTACAATTGAAGTTGCAAGAAATGTAAGAGGTAGAAGAGCATCAAGGCAGCATTTTTCAAGAGGAGTGTTTGCAGCTTTAAATGTTCAGAGATAGCAACAGGTGCAGTGTTGTTGTAACACAAATTGAACATTTACACAGTGCCTATTCACGAGAAACTAATTGGAGGCACTCTCCACACTGGGTAAAATGAGGTCCAGTGTCATTAAGAACAAGCTGTTTATCAGCTTGCAAGTACACACGCACTCATGCACACACACACACACACTTAGCCCATCCAATGGGTTCCCATGTACAGTTGACAGATGACACTAATTTCAGAGTTCCTGGACCAAGATGCATCAAATACATAGAATGACATTAGGGATAATAGTGTCTGTGAGCATGATATTAGATTTCCAGACTCATTCTATACTTCCTAAACAACTTTTGATTACACTCACACTTCAAAGGATTACATCAAACTAGACAAAGCAGTACTGGATTAGATTAATAGGTAGTTTAGACTAAATCAGCTTATTTTGCTAAATCACAGCAGAGTAGCAAGCTATTATTATTACAAAATGGTTACACATAAGTGTGAATCTGAGGCACGGTTTAGTAAGTCACCAGGTGAAGAACTACAAAATATCCAGATTTCGAGGGCAGTGTACATCAGATAACTAGTTATCTGATGTACACTGTTTCGAGGGCAGAATCCATCAGATAACTAGTTATCTGATGGATTCGGGTTGATCAGACAAGAACAAGTAAGTTTAGATTTCACACTTACTTCAAAGTTTGCAATTGTTTTGAACACCACTAAGGCCGGTGTTTAAATGATTAGAAAAGCTTTAACTAAACTAGAACCACGATAAGACTATTGATTAGATTACAGATCTGCCTCAAAAGTGGTAACACTGCATTTGAGTGGAATAAACCACACTAGACTAGATAAGATATGAGATACAGATATTATTTAACTAAATTAGAACTAGAATTAGATTGCAAAAAATCAACTTATAATTAAAAGCTTGCCTCAAGTAATTATACTATATTTCACCACACTAAAGGTGTATAGACAAGACAAGGCTAGATTAGACCACAGATCACAAGAGACCACTTAGTTTAGAGTCTTACCTCTAGTTCTGCCAACTGGTGTTCGGTGAAGACCTGCAGTGATCGTAACCGAGAGACCAAACCACAGTCACTTATGATCTGTTCAATCAGTACATTCTGGAACTTGCTCAGGTTTACATACTTCCACCGCTGCAGCAACTTCAAGTCGGCGCTGAGAGCAGGTTCCGAGACGGAGCGTGGAATACTTCTTTTAGAGGCACACGGAGATTTTTCTGAAAGGAACCTGGAAACAATGTGGTCTTGTCCAGAAAGCTTAAGCGCCTCACAGAAATTCAGAAACATGACTTCATCGCCCTGAAGCAAGCTGTTAAGAAGATGCTTGTTCTTCCTAGGCGTGCTCTGCTCTTCCTGGAAAATCAAACGAGAAATATACGAGTTTATTCAGCACGCATATAAGTAAGTAGGTATATCCTTTATTTTACCAATTGCTAACCGCATTTTGGTTTACATACTACGATGGCCTATAGTTTCTAGTGACAAATCCTAATTTCTGTTTTTCGAGCTGTGCTGTCTACATGTTTTATACATCGTATCGTATCTGAGAATTTGTAAAGCGCCTTTTACAGTGCTAGCAATTCAGAGGCGCTCTCAGCGTGACAGCCCGAGGAAATAAGAAAATCTTCAAGCCATGAAGGGATGAGGGTGGGATCCCAACTACAATCGTACTACGGATTGAGGGAGGGAAGCCAATCCACATGGAAGGGCCCACGATGGCGAAGGCACGGTGTTGGGCAGTGGCAGTCCTTGCCTGAGGAACTAGGAGATCAAAGTCGATCCACAGACCGGAGAGGGCGGGAAGAGACAGCAGACAGAGGTTTGCGCATTAAGTCACAGCGATATTTAGGAGCTAGCCCCTGTGGAGTTCTTAAGACTAAGAGCAGTGCCTTGTATTGGATGCGAGAGGCAACAGGAAGCCAGCGTAGGACACATGCACATATGTACCGTATGCATGCACGACGAAGTAAAGAAGGAGGCCTTTGAAAGTAGAGCCACAAGTTACGCAAGCCAATAGTTTGGAGCATACAAGAGCAATTGCAAGCCAGCTAAGCTGGGTTTTTCTGGGAATAAACTGGAGGTGGTTAGAGGGCATCCAAAGTGCAAAGCCCCTCAGATGTCTCAGACATTTGCTCAGCTAAGGAGAATGGCCAACTGTGGATATATGAGAGCATACTGACGAGTACCAGACAAAGCCTAAGACCAACAAAACTGTATTGTTACTGTAACTGCCATCACGACTACATCTGAACTTCACCACTACATCTGAACTTAACCACTACATCTGAACTTCACCACTACATCTGAACTTCACCACTAGTACCACTACATCTGAACTTAACCACTACATCTGAACTTAACCACTACATCTGAACTTCACCACTACATCTGAACTTCACCACTAGTACCACTACATCTGAACTTAACCACTACATCTGAACTTAACCACTACATCTGAACTTCACCACTACATCTGAACTTCACCACTAGTACCACTACATCTGAACTTAACCACTACATCTGAACTTAACCACTACCACTACATCTGAACTTAACCACTACATCTGAACTTAACCACTACATCTGAACTTAACCACTACATCTGAACTTAACCACTACATCTGAACTTCACCACTACATCTGAACTTCACCACTAGTACCACTACATCTGAACTTAACCACTACATCTGAACTTAACCACTACATCTGAACTTCACCACTAGTACCACTACATCTGAACTTAACCACTACATCTGAACTTAACCACTACATCTGAACTTAACCACTACCACTACATCTGAACTTAACCACTACATCTGAACTTAACCACTACATCTGAACTTAACCACTACCACTACATCTGAACTTAACCACTACATCTGAACTTAACCACTACATCTGAACTTAACCACTACATCTGAACTTAACCACTACATCTGAACTTCACCACTACATCTGAACTTCACCACTAGTACCACTACATCTGAACTTAACCACTACATCTGAACTTCACCACTACATCTGAACTTCACCACTAGTACCACTACATCTGAACTTAACCACTACATCTGAACTTAACCACTACATCTGAACTTCACCACTACATCTGAACTTCACCACTAGTACCACTACATCTGAACTTAACCACTACATCTGAACTTAACCACTACCACTACATCTGAACTTAACCACTACATCTGAACTTAACCACTACATCTGAACTTAACCACTACATCTGAACTTAACCACTACATCTGAACTTCACCACTACATCTGAACTTCACCACTAGTACCACTACATCTGAACTTAACCACTACATCTGAACTTAACCACTACATCTGAACTTCACCACTAGTACCACTACATCTGAACTTAACCACTACATCTGAACTTAACCACTACCACTACATCTGAACTTAACCACTACATCTGAACTTAACCACTACATCTGAACTTAACCACTACCACTACATCTGAACTTAACCACTACATCTGAACTTAACCACTACATCTGAACTTAACCACTACATCTGAACTTAACCACTACATCTGAACTTCACCACTACATCTGAACTTCACCACTAGTACCACTACATCTGAACTTAACCACTACATCTGAACTTAACCACTACATCTGAACTTCACCACTAGTACCACTACATCTGAACTTAACCACTACATCTGAACTTAACCACTACATCTGAACTTAACCACTACCACTACATCTGAACTTAACCACTACATCTGAACTTAACCACTACATCTGAACTTAACCACTACCACTACATCTGAACTTAACCACTACATCTGAACTTAACCACTACATCTGAACTTAACCACTACATCTGAACTTAACCACTACATCTGAACTTAACCACTACATCTGAACTTAACCACTACATCTGAACTTAACCACTACATCTGAACTTAACCACTACATCTGAACTTAACCACTACATCTGAACTTCACCACTACAACTGAACTTCACCACTACATCTGAACTTCACACCACTACATCTGAACTTCACCACTACATCTGAACTTCACCACAACATCTGAACTTCATCACAACATCTGAACTGCCAGTAGTTACATGATGTACATGTGAAAACAATTATCCTGAATATCACTGACCATCTCAGAGGAGAATCGAACCATACTTTCCATGTCACAAGGTAAGCGTTCTAACCAACCTGATAATGTGTCCCACTTGATTTAACCCTTTAACGACGACCTGCAGTGTTTTACACTTTAGTTGTTAAAGTATTAAGCTCAATGTATCTCAAATGATTACATCAGATTAGAAAAGGCAGGAATGGGAAGTTCCGACACAATTCCATAACACTACATCGCAGCAAAACAGATATATGATCTGATACACAAGGGTCGCTCAGACCGTACTAAGTAAGTTTAGATCACCATTGAATACTGCAGCGTAGAAGTTGGAAATACGTCGTGCTTCATAAGCTCTCCCTCAAGACCACCATCCAGTGATATATTCAGCTGAAGTTGATCATAATTAGCGTTAATTCTTTCTTTCCACCATAAGTCTTCTTCTTCAATACTAGTAAGCATAAAGCCAAAACAGAGAGGCAGGTTGAGCAAACTCTAATGCTATCGTCCATTTCTCACAAGCCTTGCTGACCGATATTCAGAACGTCCACAGAAGTTGCAAAGACTTTAGTTATTTTAATCAACTGCTTAAAAAATATATAATCTCAAGTAATCATGTAGACAGTGCTGTTCACAGAAGTTGCAAAGCAATGACTAAATTTATTGAAAAATTATTAATTATTAAAATTATGGACTTAATACGAATGCGTCCTGGGATATGGATTTTGTGTTCACATTTTCAAATAATAAGCCAAGTTACGAACAAATAGCTATACAAGTAGGCCAGTGACTTTATCTTTTACTTCATTTTTACAGAAATTGCAAGTATTTAACCACCTCGGGCGGGCCACTTAGAATGAGCTCGTGGGCCATGCGGCCCGCGGGCCGCGGGTTGGACAGCACTGATGTAGAAAATCACTGATAAGTTAAGCAAATTAGATTCAAACTAGTTGACATGCACAAAAAACTTTGGAAATTCAAGACTTGGACTTGAATCCCAAAGTACTACTGGAGATAAGTCGTAATTTTAATGACTTTTATAGCACCTTTATCATAACACAAGGCCTCAATTGATAGTCACTTCACGTGAAAACATAGTCTATTCTGTTGGAGAGTATGTATAAAATCTAATTGGTCAGAAAACCAGAAAATTAAGCTATGGTGGGTAAATAAGTATATTTTTTTATTAAACCAGTTGCAGAAGAGCTGCACTCCAGTGTACAAACATCATAGGACAAATACAAAATCAATACGAGTACAGCATTCTTCCTAAAAATGTTTTTCTCATATTAATTAAATTGTCAATAAGAGCCAAGACCCTGTCATGAGACCGTGGGCAAAGGGCATAGGTAGTTGATTTCCTTGGTTGGAGCAACTTATGTAAGACATGCCCTGGGTTGTTTAGAACAGCTCTAAGCAAGTTGAAACAGTTTCAACCTGGGCATGTCTTACCTAAGGTTAGACAAGAAAGAACCGACCGGTAACTCCGCAACAAGTCGGTCCCACCTAGAAATGGATTGGTATGGCATGCCTAACATGATAGAAGGTGCACAGGCACTTTGAGACGTGTTTCATTTAGAGCATGTGATCCAGTCCAGTAAGTAATTTTTAAGAGAAGGGGTCTTATTCCAGATAGAATGAATATTTATGTGGCAGAAATGGATAGTTTCAAGACAGCAAGGACCTGGGTTTAGCTCAATTCTCGGAATGAATGAATGAATGAATGTCACCCAAACAACTTCCTGCACTTTCATCGCTATAGCTCAGGTTAGAAATTTGGCAGATCATGAAAATATTTTATCATACAATTCAACATACATGTATGTAATCATAAAGAAAGCATGTACCATTAATATTATTATTTACTTTCAACATTAATATCACACCAATACCAGAAGTTCCATATAAGCGTCAATATCATACTGCGGTTTGTCAGTTTGAATTGAATAAATGAAAATGTATTATTATATACGACAACTTCTGTCATACAGAAATACAGAATTTAAACGAGATAGACAGACAGACAGAGAGACAGACAGAAAGAAAGACAGGCAGGCAGACACAGAGGCATTCAGACACACAAGGAGGGTCACGAATGTAAAGCTAGAGGCAGAATTCTGCAAAGTACAAACTTACTTCACCAAGCCGCTTCCATTATATCGTAAGTTTGAACAATGGTCTCCTTCATTAGGGAATAGTAAAGTCTCATCTGTTGGTAGCAATATATCAGGTAATTCCAACCGCCTTACGCCCGTATGTATTAGTTTCGGCAGAAACACGTCAAACGTCTTCATCTGAATGATAACCGTTTCTCGATCCGAGCAGACGACATTAACTTGCTGCAAGGTGCTGCCATCTGCGCCATCGGAGATATATTGATCGTATTTCAGAAGCGCTTTACAGATGGCGCTAGCAACAACTGGATGCATAACCCCTGTCGACAAATCTAAATAAAAATCAGAAACAACTTTAATCAAATGCAAATGTACAGAATTTTGTACTTAGATTCTACATCTGTACAAATGGCTGACTTTCTTGGTCTCATGAATATCTGACAGAAGATCTTTCCTCTAAAAGATGCCCTAGTTGTGTATTCAGTTCAAAATTCCACAGGACAGCATAAAAGCGATACAGGGGTCAGTCTTTCTGTTATTATAGGTTGCCTAGCAACCTACGATATGACCTCTTCAGCACAGATTTCGGATATTCTATAACTTGTACAGATGAGAAGACTGTAGTCGAGCCCTGTGGAACACCAGTATTCAGTAGGGGTGGGAACACAAGTTGACTGGCCAAAACGGTTTGAGAATGACCATGTAAATAGGAAATGAGTCAACTGATGGCAGTTCCAGAGATGCCAGAACATGTTGTCAGTCTAGAAAGCACCTTATGATCAACAGTGTCAAATTCACTACAAAGATCAAGTGAGACGAGAAGTGTGGGCAGCCTGTGATAGGGTTGTAATTTGCACAGCTGTTGGAAAGGCTGTAGTTAGCACAAATTGAAAATGGCAGCAATTTTCAGAGACTGGGAAAGGCCGATATTTGTACAGATTGAGAAAAGGTGCAGTCTTGTAGACTTGGATACGCTGTAATTTGTACAGACTGGGGAAGCCTAAAATTTGTGTGTATTAAAAGTGACTGGGAAACCAATGCGGCTCGCTATTAAAGTGTTATGGCTACAAATGTCACATTACAAACTAAACAGGCATTTTACCCAAGAATTTGTGCAGACCTCTCAAAGACAACATTCTTAAGCAATGCACTGTTCCAGGTACAAACAAGCAACACTTCTTTAAAATTCAATAGCTTTTCACCTCAGATTCAACTGCTACTGACAATTGACAACCAATTAAATATTTTGTCAGTTAACTATGGGGCCGTCCAAAGTACGTCACGCTATTTTTATTTTACCCCCTCCCCCTGTCACAAACTCAGCACAAAACTCGGACCTCCCCCCTAAAATTACGTCACACGGACAACATATAAATAATAATAGAAAGCAAGGCTAATACATAAACAAGGCTTCGCAACAGCATTATTACTAAGCGCTCCTAGCGAGAGGAATCGTGAAAAACACATTCAGGAGATATGCATTTCATGCTATTTTGACATAAAACTAATTAAAATGTTTCAGAAAATTGTTGAAAATTATTTTTAAAGCTATGAAATTCTACTAAAAATAAAAAATAAATTATAAATAAAATTAAAAAATAATAAATGTGTGGCGTCACACTGGCCTCCCTCCTGTCACAAACTGTCACACTTTCTTAAAGCCCCCCTCCCCCTGGAGCATGACGTACTTTATGGACGGCACCTATTATTATTATTATTATTATTATGCATAAAAATTTATTAAGCATCATTATCTAATGACCAAGCGTCAAACAATGTCGCTGAGCAATAATTGTGAGTGGAGGACTTGTTCAGGGTCCCTACACAGTAACCATCTCAAGAGAGGCTCAATCCCATACTCTACCCATTACAAGGTTAGTACTCTAACCAATCAACTACCATGTCCAATATTTAATCGTTTAACACTTTCATGACAAGCATGTACTAAAAGTGACTGAAACCAAAGCACTTTGTTGCTAAAGTGTTAAGGTTACAAATATCACGTTACAGATGTTACAAATACACAGAAAGTTAACAGATGTTACGTGTGCAATTTTTTAGTTTCAACCCGTTTCAGTAAAATTATGCGAAGAACTCACCAGTTAAAACAAAAGGTGTGGAAATGGATTTCACTTTTAATTTTGTATTTGCGTACTGCAAGCAGTTGAAGCAAAGATCTTCAAGCAATGAATGTTGTTTCTGAGGTTCATTCAAATCTTCAGATCGTGGTTGAACGGCATGAATTATATACAGAACACTTGGCCACAACTTCCCAGAATCTGTATGCATGACCTGACATGGTTTCAGCTGACCATGGGCCTTAAGGAAGCTGCTACAGTCATCTGGGTGATGGCCGCCAATCGCAGCCAAAACAGCCTTGGAACATTGTAACTTGCTGTTTGTGATAACGACAATTGCTTCAGTCTGCTGCCTGACAAGATCACCCTGGAAGACGTTGATTTGAATACCATGTGGCGTGCAGACCTTCTCTGCTTCTCCGCTGTGCCTGAGTTCATCCGCACGAGGTGATAATTGTCCACTAACACATGATAACCGTGGACTTGGCAGGAGTGAACTAGTGTCTAGAATGGAAATCAATGACAGACAGTTTCCACGTGCTTCCATAGCCGCCTGACAGTCCTGCGTATCATTTACATCATCTAAATCCTGGAGTATACAAAAGTCGTTGAAGTCATCTGCCAACTGCTGAAAAAGTCCATATAATTCTTTACAAGCTTGACGAAGGCGGCTCTCGTCAAAACCCATGACGTTGAGAACAAGCCTAATTTCATCATTTGAATGATCTTCACTGCAGAAATAGACCAACTCATTCTCGCCACATATTCGATTTACTACGCTTTCTGCTTTGGTCATCACAATTTCAAAAAGCTGCCGATTGATGCCAATACGTTTCCGTAAACTTGTTGACGATTTTACAATTTCAATCGTAGGGTTAGTCATTTTTAGTTTCTGTATGACTTCCACATCAAGGCAGTATCACAGGCTGCCCAGACTGACATGAAGATAAGAAAGGTTTGTTGCTTTCAAAACATTCATGTCTTGAGGATCAATGCAGTTCATGTTTTGGGATGGTTTTCTTTGTACATCTAACTCCATATTATAATGGTGTCAACGAGAATTTATAAGGTGCACTTTCAACAGCCTGGTAATGGTGAAAATTGTGGGTTCAGTAAGTATTAGCCTTCTCCAAGCTTAGGAATATTGAAAAAAGAAGATAAGCACTTCCTTTAAAACATTTGTTTTTTATGTAGATCTTCTAAATATTTCATCCGCCCATGAAAAGGCACATCTGACTTTGTACGATTGTATTCAAATGCATACTACGTATTCAACATCTTCGGCAGATATCTGAACTTGATGGTTCTGCTCTGAATAACATCATGCACGTATTCGTGTTGTTAACAGCGAATAGCTCCAGTGTATCAACGTTTCCGGTTTGGCCTGCATCCGAGTAAACATTAACACAAACTTTGCAAAACACCCTGAATCAAATTTGTAAATTTCAGTTTAAATGAACCGATTACTTTGATATCCTCTATATTACCCCCTTTAACTATTTTCTGGCACTTTTTGCAACTAGTCACGCAACAACGACTTAGGCTCAGCTGAACTTCCGGGTATTGGTGTTAAGTTAAAGAACATTTTCTTTTAACAATTTCCTTGTGAAAAGCGTTGATTTCTGGCCTGAACTTGTATTAAGTCCAAAGCTTGACCTGTTTACTTTTCACTTTAATATTAAAATTCGCTAATAGGTTAAACAGAAAGTAATGCGGTTAAAAGCTTAGGTTTTTAATAGAATACAATTCATAAAAATTCCCATTCGGATCCATCCTTCGAATCAGACACGCGCGTATTTCACGCGCAAGTGATTTTATAGTGCTAGATTTTTTTAAATCGGATGATTACACAAATTTACACTGTACACAATATCGAACCTTTTTAATGATAAAACGTCTTGTCTCAGCATTTGTAAGCCTGTTTGTTGTCCAACAAACTGAAAATGTGCTAACTTGTACAATAAAAATGTGCTTTTAACCGTTAATTAGCCTGTTAAATTATTAACCTATTAGCAAAGATGTTAGGCTCTAACATCTTTACCTATTAGTTTCAGTTGTGTGAACCAGCGTAGCGTTCACTACATACGTTCACTAGGCCTACATGTATATCAAAGCCTCCTTCTACCACCTGCGCCCACGGGCCTATAACCACACAATCCCTCTGGCAAATGGAATGATGCGGAAAATTAGGATAATTTAATGATGGGTCTTCTGATTTAGGATATTAGGTGTTATTTTAGAATATTTAACTGTTTTGATAAGCTCAATGGATGATGTAGGCTTGTGTTTATTACCATGTCTGTACACCAAAATGCAGATAGCAATTGGTCAATTATTAAAGAATATTCTTATCTTATTTTATACATTGCGCAAGCAAGATCGTGTTTCGAAATCTTGCGCTATAAAACTTATAATGTTTTGGAGGCGTCACGTGATGACCATATGATCGATGTCACGTGACATGGTTAGCAACCATTGAGGATTTAAAGATGGCGTCGTCGTCGTCCGTTAAACCAAAACATGATCCCCCTCAGGGAATGGAACCCTACGATCTGGGAGGCAAAGGGGACGACTTAGGAGCCCTCAGTCCAGAACAGCAGCAGAAGCTGAACGACTTCAAGGTGAAGAAACTGTGTGCATAATAGAATATTAGCAGGATTTCTTTTGTCGCTCCGCATGCTGAGAGCAGGTGTTGTTAATCCTTCATTGTTTTTAATCCTCCGATTGAGGCCAGTGGTTTTCGAAATGTGGTTCACCCACGGACGTATTTAGGGGTGGTTTACGGGTTCAAACCCAACCCAACAAATAAAGGCATTACTGTTATCAAAGACTAAAACTGTAGAAAAATAGACCATGTTCAATCCCCCCATAACTGAAACCCCACGAAATTGTTTTCTGGCTACTCCCCTGGGTGCATCGAAATCTAACATTATAAATTAGATGTATCTTTATTTGTTTAGTTGGATAGGAAAACCGCTGTAAAGAAAGCACCATGGGAGAGCACTGATTCAAGTTACAGGATAGAGTATGTCTCTAGTCCATAATAGACCGCCGTGTGGTGGGTGGACCACTTGTGGTCCATGAGCAGAACCGGTTGGTTACGAGTTACCCAGTATTCCCGCAATAATAATATGCCAGCGCTCATGAATAAGCTGGTGTCCTGCACTTGGCTTTCGAGTGACTCTTTAGAAGTTTGGAGATTACGATACGCTGTATGTAGCTTAACACTGTTGTCGCAGCTATGAAACTATCATTCTAACCTACTTGTTTCCAAATCTGTATCAATTCAGTGGTTTAGTGAAATCAATGTGCATGTCTGAAAATATACTTACCCTGATGATTGTATTTCTTTATCTCTGAAAAGATTTTGGGCCTTAAGAGATCGTGTAATCTATCTTGTTAGCACCCCCAATTATTCCACCATTATTGCTTATCATTTCATCATGCTCAATGAAAAATAGAGACATACCTTCCGATTTAACAGAGTTTTAGTAGGCTGTATTGGAGACCTTGAATAAGCTGTCCTTATATTGCAATACTGTTTCATAGCTTATCTTGGGGGGTCTCGATGGCTGTCCAAACTGTTCCTTAAGAGTTATGTATATTTCTTTAAAGCTATTCTGTTTTATTGTCCATTTTAGTTGTACAAAACACAGGAAATGCAGAGATGTGGTGTAAATAGCTTTCATTTTCCAGGAGGCTAGAGAAAGAATGGGACAAAAAGTACCATTGGGAAAGATGACTGATATTAAAGAACCTCTCAAAAGAGTTTAAATGATTTTACAGAAAAATCATGCTAGACAAATATAAGACACAAGTTAATTACATTAAGTTGTGTAATAGTCTAGTTGCCTGTACTTGACTTTGAATGTATGACGCCCTGATACTTATGAGCTGATCCTTGATTCCGAACTATAAATGTAGCGTTTAATTTTTCTTTTTCATGCAGTGTAACGTTTTTGTTGATCGCAGGTGAAGACACGGCTGGAGAATGAGAAATATTTACGTTCGCACCCAGAAATTGAGTGCCTTGTTAGTGATTTTCTAGGGTAAGAGAGACAATGCTAGAAACTGAATACTGCGTTAGTGATTTTATAGAGTGAGATAAAATAATATGAATCAAGTGCCTTGTTAATGATTTTCTAGGATGAGAGAAAATATTAGAAAATCAGGTGCCTCTTTAGTAATTTTCTAGAGTAAAAAAGAAAATACTGGAATATTACTGATTTTATAGAGTGCAACAAAATAGCATGAATCAAATGCCTTGTTAATGATTTTCTAGGATGAGAGAAAATATTAGAAAATCAGGTGCCTCTTTAGTGATTTTGTAGAGTAAGAAATAAAATACTGGAATATCAAGTGCCTCATTAGTGATTTTGTAGGGTAAGAGATACAATACAAGTGAGACTTAGTGTGGAATGCTTGATAAGCATTTGAAGTTTTAGCTTTCTTGAATGCTTTTTGAATAAATTTCTGAGTAACTTTTTTAAATCTTTAATTTGTAGGTATTTCTTTTCTTTTCAGGGAAGTTGTAACCAAAAAGCCAGGCAACATCCGACACTTTGCTGCAGGTTAAATACATTCTAACTAGTACTGGGCAAAAGCAATAGAGGCTGTCTGCTGCCTGGGTGAAGTTGTTTAACTAACTTGTATATGTCTGTGTTATGTTATGCTTTGGTAATGCACATTTAAGGACATTGAAAACTGCTGTGAACAAATTATGTGCCAAATTTAGACCTGGATGTCAGCATTGGGCATAACTCCTCCCCTTGTCTGCATTTATTGACATTTTATGACTCTTCTGTCTTTGTGGACATCTGTATTGAATGATCACTAATTTTTTGCAGATACCTCTTTTGTACAACAAGAGTACTAATGAAACAAGTCTACCTAATTTTTTCTTTCCCTCAGGGATGTGATTCTTAGGGTTAGAAAACAATAACGCTTTAAAAAATCTGAAGGATCTTCTTTTTATGTACAGTAAAAGCTAGGGTAAGATGAGGAGTTATTTTACTTATTTGCTTGTTCACCCAATACATTTGTTCATGTGTTCAAATAAAGTCATAACTGTTGATGAAGAAATGATCATCAAATAAAGCATAGTCTTAGCTCTGTCACTGACCCTGCTTTTCTGTGATCTTTAGACTACTTCACCAATCCAAATCTGCCGAAAAAGCTTGAAGATTTGCTGGAGGAGAGAAAGCAGCGTATGCGACTAAATCACCTCATCGGAAAAATATGATTCCTCTGTGTCCTTCTGCAAAGTCGAACTTGTAAATACGAGCCACCCTTGTTTCCATGTGTGAATTGACTTTCTCTTCAAATTAAAGAATGCACTGCAAAACAGTATTTTGAAAAATTGACATTTGAGCATTTATCTAACTATAATTCAAAGCTTGTGGAGCATTCACTCGGCAGCCTCTGATGTAGTTTGGACCTGTAGAGACATGTATAAATCATCAAAGACCTATTTTTATTCCTATCCAATTAAAACTTGTCAATCTTCTCTTAACAACCTTTGCTCTAAAATTATTCTTGTAGTGTTTGGACTTAAAGTACATACATCAATAACAGAGGATAAGGAACTTCTTGACATAAAGACGTCGTCTAATACAGCATAGGACTATAATACATCATATTTGTATGTTGCTCCTTTCAGTAGTGTGTAGCGTATTCCAGTACCTTCAGTGATGTATCGAGGAACTTCAGCTTAAGTCTATTTAAATGCTAATTTGCTGTTTTGTCCTACAACTGAAGCTACAATTTTTTGATGAAATTGAACCTAAAAAAATTGTGCATAATTTAATGTCTTGATTACCAAAACCTCAAAGTTTCCTTAAAAAGTCTCTGATATTTTAGAGGGGCATCAAATTGCATACTGTGTCTCTGAGTTGTGGAGTTTAATTTTCCTGTTAAATTTTAGATATACTGTAATGTCTTATCTTGCAACAAAACAATTTTATTGTAAATATTAAAATATGATTCAAAACAATTTATTTACAATAAGCTGGAGCTTCCATAAAATTAGAAATAGCACAGCAATCCCAGTACAGTGTTATTTCAATCTACTGAAGTAGATTGAAATTACACTTTAACTTTAAAATGCAACATTTCATGTGTATTGAAATCTGTTGGCATCCCTTGTCCAATGACTTGGGGTAGGTGCAGTGACATCTAATGGTCAAACCGAACACCCACATTCATTGGGCCACACATCTGGTTCACTTTATGCCTGGGCCCAGCTATGGGGCGAAATATTGGGTGTTGGATTAGGAAATATCCGTTGATCTTGTTGACAGATACTGCATAATTAAGAAAAGTTTTGTCATGCTTTAAGTGATGTCGAGACAATGTAGAGGCAATGTAGAGCTGGGAATCAATATAGGTTGAGTACTTTGTAAATGTTGATATTTCTTTACTGTTTCTGCTGTATGGTGAAGTGCAGTATGGTAAACATATTTACAACAATGTAAATTTATATTGTCTCTGGAATTTTTTAACATTATAAGATGAGATCTTTAATTTAGTTATTTGTTGAAGAATAAAGAACTAACACTCTCAAGAATTAAATGATGCTACCAAAAACAAAACCTTGTAAAATACAACATCTGCAGGGCTACATCACCCAAAACACCAAAGACATGAGAGATAGGATAAATATTTAGAGTTTCTGCTTGCATGTCATAGTTCAAGCTTAATATACCTGAACGAATAGAGAGCAAAGTACTATCATTTACCTACGACACAGCAAGCCTTCGTATCTTTGTCGGTTAATTAGTCACACAGTCCAACCATATCCGGTGACCCTGCACCTCATCCACCATAGCAGTTCGCCCTTCCGTCACTCCAGCATTAAAATTTGAAAATCGCCGCTCCAGTTCCAGGCACTATCCCCGTAGCCGTCTGACTGCCTACCTGGCCACTGGAACCGATTCTGACCCTATATCGATTTTCTTTGACTGAGCGTCTGTGAATGAGCTGGTTCCCGCGACTTCACTTGTTTAGGCGCTATAGAAATATCGAGATGACGAGACAAAAGACGTGAGTAGGAGAGGCGTGAAATTCTGTCCTAAGTCCTAACTGAAATTGGTTCAACTAACATAAAACTTTAAATCCACTGATAATGCAAATGCTAAATCCTAATGAATATGAAACAAATCAATCTAATTTTGGCTGTCCGCAGTTGAAGCCAATCAATCAATCAACCAATCAATCAATCAATCAATCAATCAATCAATATTATTTATTCTTAACATCAAGCTGACAGACTGCAACTTGTAACAGGTAGCAAAAATTGTCTCAGCCTTGACCGTTAGGCCCCTATTAAGTTTATGAGAGAACTTGCGCGGGGAGCCATCTGGAAACTGGGTCTGGAAACCATAAACTTGGACGGGTGATTGGCAGGCTAAAAAGTATCTCTTAGCGTGACTGGCAGGTTAAAAGTAGAACCTTTCTGGAACTGGTTCCTTCCAAGTGGAAGGATTCGTTGCCATGGTTTCTGCATATAGCCTACGAGGGCCGGGACTAGGGTGTACGTCACATATGCCTATTGTCCAGTTTATGATTACATTTCCTGCTGTTCTATCAACCCACCAATCTGTCAGTCATCATAGGGGCCTAATCTGTGTTTAGCCCTGGTTTTTACAGCGTGCTTTGGAATAATCATGCTTGTTGAGCAAGAGTAGCCTAATAAATATCAATTACAATAATTAGGCTGCGAATTGTTACAGTGTAGCCTATTAACGTTCTTAACTTTGCGTAAATGCAAAAATAAATTAGCACGCCATTTGGACCAGGGGTGCAAAAAACCAAACTTTTTTGGTTTTTTGGTTTTATTTGGTTTTTTGGTTTTTGTTTTGGAGATTTTCCTATTTCGGATCATAAAACTCATAAAAATGGCATAATAGGCTACGTTCAAATTATATTACTCAGATGCATATAAATCCACCTTAGGCTGCCTCTCTGTCTCTTACGGACTGATCTTCTGGATGTTGACCTGATTACGGATTGTTTTGATGCGCCATCGGTTGATGCCTTGTGCATTAGACACCGGCGCAATAGAAGTTGCTAATTACATTACATTACATTACATATAAATGAAATTAATTAGAACAGTAGAACCGTAGAATGTCATAAAACGAAGTTAACAAAGACCATACAACAATTATTGCCAAGAGACTTGAAAGAAGACATTTTTGGCATTTATAATTTTGAAATTTGTAAAAAACAAAAACCAAAATTTGCAGATTTTCGTTTTTTTGTTTTTTAAACGTAAAAACCTAAAACAAAAAAACCAAGGCTTTTAGCAGCCCTGATTTGGACTATTTTGTGTATATCGGTAATTTAGCAGTATAGGCCCTACCTGCATTATCGATAAACAGTTGAGTAGGCCTATTATAATTATATTGTCCATCGTCTTACAGTTAGATACCGTAACTACAGAGACTATCAATGACTACAGACAATTTCGCGTCTACAAACTACAGATAGTCCACTGCACAAAGAACAAACATAGAGCTTGAAATCTTATAACACACTTGAATTGTTACCAACATTCATCAGCAAAAACCTAAACTACATGGCTCCCTTAGGGCCTATCATAAGTATCGTTGGGGTTAAAGTGGGTGGAGGTGGAGTTTAGGCGTTAGTCGAAGGTTGGAGTGCTGAAGTGGCGAGAGAATATGGATCAACTCAGGGTCAGATTTAGCATCAAAGGATCCATTGTTGCGAGACTAAATTCAAGAGGAGGCAACTTCACAGACAATTGGCAAAATCCTGATCACTGGGGTCATTAGTCAGTCGAAATTCCAGTATATAAAAAGCAAGATGAGGCAACTGCATCCTCGTGCCTCAATAGCTACTGAGTAGCTACGCCTATGATTGGTGTAAGTCTAATCCTGCGATGTTCCCGAAATTTGACTTGGCCTAACGCCATTGCCAATACAACACGCAATCGTGCGTTCTTGATATATAACAACGTTTCGCTAACAATCTACAATGGGCCTAAAGCAGTTGATGAGATGTTTTAAGCTTAAATCTTGGCATCAGATCTAAGTAGTGAAGTTTGATAAGAATGCGACCTGTACAAGACCTAGGCCTATATACTCCGCTGCCTTAACCACCTCCTCGTTGTTAATTTAGTTGTTATCATAAGTAGGACCTATAAATCGTGAACTTCAAATTTCTGAAACGCTACACTAGAGCTACTATAGTAGCACATGATGCCAGCTTATTCATATAAAAATTTAATGCTAATTATAAGCAAGTGGCGACAACTATCTGACTTTAGCTATAGTTCTAGAAAACTATATATAACCTACTCTTAGACTTGTAGGCCTACTAGAACTTAGGCCTATATCTGGCTTCTAGGGCCTAAGCCATTGAAAGGAGAACGCTGCATTAAAAGAGTTTACACATTTTGGTCACGTCTCCAGTTACTTCTGGCAAACGTTTACAAAGAATCACCCCATATTTATAGGCAACTTACATAGTTGACCATTTTCCTCTGGATATCACCGTTCAGTGACGATTCTTGTGATTTTAAACGAGGCTTTCTTTTAAAAGATAAACCGATCTACCAATTTCTAGTGGCTATCCCTGCCGGATTAGATTATATTGCATGGCAAGATAACATTATCATACTACAATATCCATATTTATCCAGATTGCGGTGAAGACTTTCGGAACCCTGTATAATTATATACATGATGCGACTTTAGACCAAATTCAGTGGCATCACTCGCCACCAAAGGACCCACATTATAGGTCTTATGGAACTAACCTTTTGCATGGCTTATAGAGGTCCAGGACTCCCAGTTGCAAAACTCCAAGGATTATACACATTGTTACCATAGACTAGACCTACTTCTCTGTTAATCGTTTCTCCCAAAATGCGCACATGTGGCACATGGGACCATTATCCCATATGGGCCAGTAGAGAATCCATATGGATCCCATCTAATGTTCATGGGCATGTTGATCGGCGTGTGTCCATTCCGTTGGCTCGACGGCTTTCTTTGGTCGCCCGCGTTAGTGTTATCTATTATCTGCTCCAGAAGACCGTTCAGGAATGTCTTTCCAAGCGACTGATTCCACGTTTCATTCTCTGAACGGATTCTTCGGTCTACTGTAGCTTGGTTCTGGATCGCTGTACTCGATGAACGGATTGGATGTCTTATAATTAACCGCCTCCTCGTTGTCATTCCACAGGTCAGCGTACACGTCGTACTGGATCGACTGCTGACCGCTCCATCCGGCGGCGGTCACTCTAGGCTCATTCCGCTGGCCCTGATCGCTCCATTCTGCCGAGTCATCACCCTGGGCCTTGGACTGACCAGGACGCGGCCTCGGTCTCGAGTAGATGTTCATCTGAGCGGGATCCGTTCTTGTGACGCTTCTCGTCGTATCCGTGTTCCGGCCGACAGTCCCAGCCGCATTGGTGGCATCTTCCCCTTTGAAGCGGACATCCTGGTCCTGGTGGCGCTGGTGGTCCTGGTGGCGCTGGCTGTCCTGCTCTCCGCCCGTTCTCGGCTGGTAGTTGGAGCGCCGATCACTGCCGTCCGCCAAGCCCCTCTTGTCGTCGGCGTAACCTCTGTCATCCCACGGCCCAGCGCCGCTGTTGGTCGTCCTGTCCTGGCTGCGCGACGCCTTCAGCTTCGTCAGGGACTCCTGCCTCGGCGGCGGCGGTCGGCGAGGCGGCAGGTGACCGTTGAACTCGGTCGACGCCGTCTGGGGCAGCTGTCCGTTCGTCTGATTGATGTCGGTGATGGCGTTGGTGGCGCGTTCCATGTCCGTCTGCTGCTGTTGTTTCTGCAACTGGTCTTCTGTCAACGGAGGCTGGGTTGGATGCTGCTGCTGGTCGTCCTGTTGCTGCTGCTGCTTTGCGGCCTTTGACGCTGTGCACCATGCTGTAGCCGAAGTAGAGCAGAAGACCTGTAACAGACACAGCACGTTATGCTCAGCCTTTCTCTGTTTCAGAAACGCCTGGAGACCAGTGTTTCCGTTAGAGTCTACAAAGTGGACGTATTTAACGCCCAGACCTAAAAAAAATTTCGACGTAGCTCCACGAAAATTTCACCTAACAATTTGCATAGCTTCAAAAGTTACAGCTGTTTAAATATTCAATTCTATTTTTTCGAATTACCGCAGATGAGCGTTCCAATAATAGTTATTTCTTCAAAGAAATTGTTTTGTAACACCCAAATAATGATGCCGTCATATGATCTCATTACAAGTTGTAAAGGAAGTGTTTATGAAGCAAGCTGTTGATAATTGCAGATATTTTAAAATATATTCAGTGCGTTTGGTTACCGGCAAAAAAACAGCTCAGTATGGCCTTGTTGATTTGTTGGAGCACATCATGGTTCTGCTGGCCTACGGCGGTCGGGAGCTCCACTTCATCCCAGACAAGGCTAAAGTAAACGCTCAACTTTACGTTTAAACTCTGTTACGGAGACTCATTGGAAGACTGTCTGGTGCATTTTCAGCAGCACGGTGAGTCTGCTCACACGGCACGGTTGGCTCAAGGCTTTATTGCCACCAACTGCAGTGAATTCATTAATGATGAATCCGGCCACCAAGCTCTCAGACCTTAACCCTCTTGATTTCACGTCATAGTTTCTTGAACGCTACAAGACATTTCATCCCTGCCGAAACATTGCGAGCTGTAGATGCTTGTAACGAATAGACCAGCCGCATGAATGAAAGAAGGAATGAAGAAACGACAAAGGCTTCGAACTGATTGAAGCTGAATGACACTTCGAACATGCCTTGATGGAAAAACTGGATAGATTTCTGATTTGAATGAAAGATGATTTTATTGGACATTGAAAATGCACGATACTGTCCATTTTGAATGAAATTTGGATTGATGAATTGAAATTTAGACATGAAGAAACGACAAGAAATCAACTGATTGTTGCAAAATGAATGAAGCATTTTGGTGACAAATCTCAATTGAATGCGGAGATTCATTTTATCCGGACGGACATTTTTTGGGTGCCACCCTATGTATGAATGAATGGATTGATGAATGAATGAATGAGTTAATAGCTAGATGGATGAATGGATAGATGGATGAACGAGTGAATGAATGAATAGACGAAAGATTGTATTAATGGATAGATGAATGAATAGACGGATGAACGAATAGATGGGTGGAATGATGGATGAAAGTATGGATGGATGAATGGATGGATGAATAGATAAATCAATTAATGGATGGATGGAATAATAAATGAATAGGTTAATGAATAAATAGATGGATGAGTGGTTGGATGAATGAATGAATAATTTATATAGTGTCCCTTAAGGCCTTAACTACCTAGTTTGCTTATATGCTCATATATATATGAGCATATGTATATATATATATATATATATGAACTTTTGGGGTTATTGTCTAAGCCTCTAAGGCTAATTGGGCTCATTCCTCACGCTAAGACCCCAATTAAGCGCTGACGCTCTTCCAGTACCTCCTACCAATCTCCACATCGAATCGACGCTTCTGATTACAGAATAGCCACTGGTCAGTTTATGAGTTTTGGCTTTTAAATTTCACCTTATGACCCTCATTAAGTCCGAACCAAAAAGAGAAGACTTTCTGCTGTGAACCTGAAAATAAATTGCCAACTCTTCGCTGCACGAACTAAAATATATATGGCCACGTGTCCAGCGATTCATCATTTATCGTGGCTCAGTCCTCGTTTACCGGTGCATTAGCATATATCGTCCTTTCGGAACCTCTCAAAGGTTTCTCGGAAGACATATGAGAAGCACATGAGTCATCATTTGAGATATATACTTCGACGGAACATAAAGCGTCTTCCTGGAATAGTTCCCCTTAACGCTTTCAACTCCCACGCGGATGCTTTCGCTTGAAGACAGGCCCCGACGCTGTTTCCGTCTAGAAAGCCATGGATACAACGCCTCTTATAAGAAGCGCTTATACACACATACATAGACATACAAATACACATACAAACACACCTACACGAAACGGATCACGTAGGGAGTCAGCAGCTGGTTTAGCTTAACCACAAAACCCTTCGAATCATCTCTACTTTATGCATGTGTATATCCCCAAGATATACAGAAATCGCTTTTACCATTAGTGTCTGCGAGCAACAAAGTTAATGTCGATTTCTAGCTTAAAAACTTTAAGAACCACTGATACAAAGGACGCAGATGGTTTAATTTTCGCGGCTCCAATGCATTATACTCTCTATCCGTCGACCGTTATACTGGCGCCAAATGAAGTCGTATGGACCAATGAATGGACTTGGTATTGAAAGCAACCACCGGACAAGGAATTGAAACCGAAACAGGTGTTCCGATGATTCGGTTGCAACGGGTAAGACACGTGATCTGTTTCGGTGTGCCTTCGGAGTCCATTATCAAGGGACCTCAAAGGCACCGATAAAAACTCCGCTTCGAAGAGAAGTCTGAGGTTGATTAGGAAGGATCGACTGTGGGCGTTTGGGGGAGATAGAAAAGCTTTTAGGGAGGACCTTTTAGATTCATTTATATAAATATATTCGATTAGGAACATTAGGCGTACAAATTATGGGATTAGACTTTCCGGACATTGAGACTTCTTTATATCGCCTGTTATACTGATGATGATGATGATGATGACGACGATGATGACGACGACGACGATGATAATGACGACGATGATGACAATGACGATAATGATGATGATAATAATATTCATAATAATGATAATAATGATGATAGTAGTAGTAGTAGTATTAGTAGTAGTAGTAGTAGTAGTAGTAGTAGTAGTAGTAGTAGTAGTAGTAGTAGTAGCAGCAGCAGCAGCAGCAGCAGCAGCAGCAGCAGCAGCAGCAGCAGCAGCAGCAGCAGCAGCAGCAGCATCAGCAGCAGCAGCAGCAGTGACAACAACAACAACAACAGCAACAAACCAGCTTTCTTTTTCAGCGCATTGTCACCATAACCCAACGCTTTGATGCCATTGCCTTCCTAGGCTTCTTTCCCCTGCCCGATCTTGACGAGTTCTAACCGTCTCAGAATAGTTTTTTTATTCTCCAAATAATTTTTTAATTCCGGGAGGATCTGATGTACCCCGAATCAAAAAATAATAATATCAGCAACAACAGCAACAGGAATAATCATTGTTTACGACGCTATAAAAGTCTCACAATTCAGTCAAAGACCTCAAAGTTAGGCTTCAATGGTGGCGCAACATAAAGAGTGCATTTGCTTACCTATGCAGATCCAGACTCCGAGCCTCATCCAGGTGAGAGCTGGGAGGTTGAGCGCCAGGTAGAGGTTGACAAAGACAGCCACTGATGGCAGTAGAGGAACCGCTGGTGCTTTGAACTCCACGTGACACCTACAAACGATACACATCATCATCATCATCATCATCATCACCATCATCATCATCATCATCATCATCATCATCATCATCATCATCATCATCATCATCATCATCGTCATCATCATCTTCATTATCATCGTCATCAGTTCCCGAAGGCAGCCATTTGGCGACGATGGGTACGAATAAATGATCTCCATTGTCCTCGGTCATTTGTTAAGTCCATTGCTTCCCTCAGTGTTAGTCCAAGTGATGTTATGTCCTCATTTATGTTGTCTATCCAGCGTAGTCTTGGGTCTGCCTTTGCTCATTATTTTCCTTCGAATCTTGCATTTAGTGCATTGTGTGGTATTCGGTCAACTCTCATTCGTCCAAACCATCGGAGTCTTCGTTGAACGACTTTGTCTCGCTCAATAAGGATCCTGAGTGGCCGAGTGGGCTGGTAGCCCGCTCGTCACGCCGGCGCCCGGGTTCACTTCCCGGTCGGGTCGGTTTATCAGAGATGAATTTTCGGATCTTTACTGCGGGTGGCTCGGTCGCATTATAAACGTGGAGTACAATACAACACACAATACAACACATCACGAATACAACTGGGGCGCGGTGGTTTAGGGGTATGTTCGGTGCCTTGCAGCTGGAGGGTTGCGGGTTCGAATCCACCTCAAAGTCGCCGCGTATACCTGCGGCAAGTCCTTCACTTGCAATTGCTCATGCGCTTCGGCGTGAAACTCCGATTCAGCGTTCGCGCAGTAGTCGGGAGCGCCTCTGAATGGGAAATCTGGTAGGGGCGCTATAACAAGTGTTCAAATACAATACAATACAATACAATACAATACAATCGAACACAACGGATGATACACATTTATTGAGCGGCGCTATATAAATGCTATATTACATTACATCATATTGAAACAATCGACAATCTACATTACATTTGGCACGCACGAGTATATGTAGGCTGTGTATGTATAATGGACATTTGCTATTGTGCCTTTTCGATTCTGCACAAAAGCGCTACCTGCGGCAGTCCGTGTAATGTTAAAGGTCAATAAGAACTGTCATTAGCAAGCAAAATAATGCACAGAAAACTAGGAATGTAGTCCCGAAAGGCTTGCCCACGCACACACGTGGAGTCGAACGAACGGATTCCACCCGTATTTGACAGATGGCATTATGTTCAGGGTCTGTGGACCATATAATTAAGCGAAACCAGTATTTACCTGCACAATAAGAGATTAAAATAGAGAGATGCAATGAGACATAGTGAGATATAGAGAGATACAGTGAGATAGTCCCAAAAGCTATTAGAGAAGTATCTATACAGTAGAAACCTTGGACGAGAGTGCGCGTGACCTGGCTGAGTGAGCGCATATATGCCCTCCGTGGCAGCGCTGGCGCAGTCTGGCAAATAATATCAGAATAAAAAAGGTTCCGGAGGGCCACATATGAATGTCAGTTATTATCACACGGTGTGTTAAGACTACAGTATTGTCAGTTCGTTAACAGCGTCTCAGAATTTTATGTTATCGACATAATAGCCTCAGGCTCAGACACGCGCATGTGCATGGGTTCCGGATGAGTCAACTCAATGGGAGCAACAGAGGATTTTCCCCAGAAAGAACATTTTACCGAACTAGCGAACAGATGTTCTTTACTTACAGTAGCTTTACTAGAGGTTTGTGGGCAGAGCAATTTTGTTACCCGATCCGTACCCGTAACACAGGACCAGGACCGTTACCCGTATACCCGTTCCCGACTCGTACTTACAGTTACAATCCGACACGACCCGACCCGTACCCGCCGGTATACCCGTACCTGTACCATACCCACCCAGTAATTAGTAGGCCTACGCATAGTCCCAGCCCCGACAACTTACAATATATAGGCTTACACCTTAGTATGTGGTAATAATAATAATAATAATAATAATAATAATAATAATAATAATAATAATAATAATAATAATAATAATAAAGCTGATGATTATGATCATGAATACAGTATTAATAATAGTAATAGTAATAGCAATACTAATAATAATATTTTAAAATTACTAACAGTAGACTATTCCATAATTGAAATTATGTAGCAACAGGCCTTAATTCTCTAAATTTAAAATTAGTAATAATTATAGTGTGCCATAATTGACGCTACGTAACAATGGGCCTTTAGTCTCTAAATTTAAAATGATTAATAATAGAAGTGTGTCATAATTGACGCTACGTAACAATGGGCCTTTATTCTCTAAATTTAAAATAACTAATAATAAACCTGTTTCATAATTGATATGACGTAACAATAGGCCTTTATTCTCTAAATTTAAACTTAATAACAATTATAGACGAGTTTCATAATTGAAGTGACGTAACAATAGACCTTTATTCTCTTTATTTATAAATTTCAATTTACTGATAATAGATATATTTCATAATAAAAGTGACGTAACAATAAACCTTTATTCTCAAAATTTTAGCTGACTAATAATAGACGTTCTCATAATTGAAGTGACGTAACAATTATAGACCTTTATTCTCTTAATTTATAAATTTCAATTTACTGATAATAGATATATTTCATAATAAAAGTGACGTAACAATAAACCTTTATTCTCAAAATTTTAGCTGACTAATAATAGACGTTCTCATAATTGAAGTGACGTAACAATTATAGACCTTTATTCTCTTAATTTATAAATTTCAATTTACTGATAATAGATATATTTCATAATAAAAGTGACGTAACAATAAACCTTTATTCTCAAAATTTTAGCTGACTAATAATAGACGTTCTCATAATTGAAGTGACGCAACTACGCGCCTATATTCTCTCGATTATTTTTTTAAACAATGGACGCTTCTCATAATAAACAACAATGGACTTGCTTCATAATTGAAGTGACGTAACAATAGGCATATTAGCAGAAGTCTTATAATTATAAAATGTAAGCGGTAAGCCTAATCTAAACTTAGTAACAACAAAATATATTCAATAACAATTGAAGTGACGCAACAATGCGAGTAGCCTATGCAATAATTTAAACGACTTAACAACAGCCATTGTTTACCATTCAACCATCTCCTCACTCCCTAATGAGTGTAGTGGTTGCTAACTCTCGCGCAACATAAACGATGCGTAAATGCATTTAAAGGACATTACCGATTAATTTTATTAGCATTAGATTGGAATAGAAGGATATCGGCTTTCAACATTAATTTGCAGCTGTTTTATAAGTGTGATGTATATTGTTTTGCCGTCAACATTCATTCTTAAACTGTGGAGCTGTAACATTAATTTAAAAGGCGCTATATAGATGATAAACTCCGTCTACTTCAGGTAGGCTGAGCCTTCCTAGGCCAGGATAAAGCAGGAGGATTGTCGCGGGGAAATTGCAATCTGCCCGGGAAAAAAGCAATAAATTTCCTCGTCCAATTGTACTTTACTGACGAGGGAGGGAGACGAAGGGAGAGGCTGCGTTGCCCGGTGTGCAGACCTGCGCGGGAACGTCTAAATACTAATTGTATTGTATTGCATTCAAACATTTATAAAGCGCCTTTAGTAAGGTGAACCTTTCTGAGGCGCTCCAAGTGCGCAAGGCCACCACAGAAGAAATAGGTTTTGAGAAAAGCAAAGGAGGAGGAGGGGTTACCAGCTAGACGTTGAGAGCGGGTAGATGGTTACAGCGCATTCCAAGGAGAGGAGAGGATCAATTGAGGTAAAGGAGCGGGACTGAGACATAGCTGCTCTATGTGGAACTAGAAGATCAAGTCTGTTTGAAGAGCGGAGTGGGAGACGCTATAGGAGGCTGAAAGATGTCGGAGCAGACGGAGCTAGATATTTCGGGGCAAGACCTCTTTGTGCCTTGAAGACCAGGATGATGATTTTGATATGATATATTTTAATATATATATATATAGTGATCGTGGAGTGCATGGACCTACGTACGTGTGTCCGTGTCTTACTTGTTTTGCGGTTGTCTGAGTATGACGACGAAGCAGGCGACGGCCGCCGCCAGGAACACGACCAGGGGAGCGATGATCCACGGCTGCCCTGCCTCGATCATCCATCCACCGAAGACGATCACAAGACAAGCCCCTAACTCAGCCAGACACAGCAGGCCCGTGAAGAGGATGACGGTGCGGGCCGTGCGATCGGTCGGTCGGACATCCTCCCCTGGGAAGCCCATCCTCAGCCACCAGATCTTGGCGTGTCTCCTTACAGCAGCCGCCTTGGACTCCATGCCCTGGCTCCCCGGCGCTCCCAACACGCTTCCGTAGGAGCGCGGGTCGTCGCTGGCCGTCGGGATCAGGTGCTGGTCGTCCTTGTAGCGACGCTTGGCCGCCTGGGTGTCGAAGGCCGTCGACCCGGGGAGGGTGTACTCGTCGTCGTAGCCGTAGGAGGGCGACGAGGAGGGCGCCGACGTGGCCTCGTCCGTGTCGGGGTCCGTACGGTGGGCCAGAGGGATCGGAAGGTCGTGCTTGTCCGGCTGGTAGCGAAGGATCAGAACGGAAATGGAGACGAGCGAATAGGCCAACAGGGTCCCTGCACGATGTAATCATATTATACAGATATAGCACGCAACGCTTTTGAGGAAATCTTAAGTGGCAGAGTATCAAGAATTGTGATGCATATACTTTGTATAGTTGTATTATACATACATACATACATACATACATACATACATACATACATACATACATACATACATACATACATACATACATACATACATACATACATACATACATACATACATACATACATACACATATTCATTCATGCAATCTCAGGCAATTCATGGCTATGCACCGCCTAACTTCGGGTCCACTGCCACCATCAGCCTCAATAGGTGAACCGAGGTAGGGGAACTCGCATATCAGTTTCACCTGGCTTCCCGCCACATACACGTCACATGACTCGATACTGGACGTCTGCTGTAGTCTTCTGGATTATTGCTTTCGCCCAGTTGATATCGAGTCCGGAAGTACATGCTCTCTGGTCCATTAACTACAATCACATGTCACGTGAACAGCGCATGTCACCAACACCGGCAACACGAAAGGACACCGGCGCACTATGCACATCCCAGTGTCGGAGATGATTCAAGCTATAGTCGACTCCGGCTGTTTGGACACATAAGGCGCTGCGAATGAGACCAGGACCATGTCATGGCCTTGCGGGCAATGATTTCCGGCCCTCCGAGAGGCTGGAAAAGACCTGCTGGGCGATCTCGCCACGCCTTGACAAGGAAAGTGGAAGCTGACTTGAATCAACTGAACTTTAGGTTGCACATAGCCTGGAGAAGAGTCCAGAATTGAGACGGCTGGCTAAACGTCGTGAAAACAGCATCGATCATGCAGGAGAGGAGTTCGCCACAAATCCTATCCCGATTCCTCCTCTTCCCCTCACCTCCCTCGCCATTTCAACGCTCAACAACATCCACCTTAGCCGTCTGACTCCGGATCTTGACCTGATTATCGATTCTGTTTTGATTAAGCGCCTGTGAATAAGCAAGTTCCCGCGACTTCGCTTTTGTGGGCGCTTTGATTGCAGCAATGGTGTGCCTCTTACAACATGAGCATGAATGTAGAGAAACATGTTGTTTCTCGGCTTAATGCTGGCAGGCATGATGCTTTCAATAAAGCCACTAGACTACCAAAGAAAAGAAAGTTTTGTTACAAAACAGAGTTGCAAATAATTTTTTAAACTAAAGTGCAGATCTAATAGTTCTGGGGATTAAGTTTCCTGGTTTTTTGCTTACACCTATTTAGAAGTGTGATCATTTTAATACTTTTAATACTGATACGATTTACGATTACGATGATGATACATACATACATGCATGAGTGCATTCATATATACATTCATATGCACGGGTTGACTTCTGTTGCGCCAGGTATTTATGGAAGGCATGCACTCAGCAAGTCCGATAATTGATGAAAGGCACGCGCAATATGCAGAGGTTGACCCTTCTATAGCGTCAGATAATTAATGCATTCAGACGCACACTGAGACGTCCAAGTATGCTGAGAGTCAGAAGCGCCGAAATACCAGACCGTCGAACAGACGACCGACTGACCAGATACCAAGAGGACAGATATACACAGGCGGAAAAAGATGAACAGGACACACACACACACACACACACACACACACACACACACACACACACACACACCCACAGAGGGATGAACAGACGTAGCTATGTGACGAAGCGAGTAACTGACATCATCTGTATAAATAGAGGCTGAGTTTTGCATTATACACTAACTCCGCCACTACCCTACCTGTGGTAGTGCCAGTCTCAAGCCTGGATAAAGGAGGAGGGCGACACTAATCATCTCTGATATGAAACAGTGTCGTTAAACAGTAACCAAGCATTATACACTGAGCTGCATTATGCCGTTAAATACGAAGAAATGTTCAGAATAATTTAATATGTCAACGTCAACGGCCTTTGTTGCCATAAGATGCCTTTAAACTCTGCAGCCATACAGAGGGACAGAACGAGTAGAAGCAGTAGTACGAGTATACAGAGTAATATAGTTCTCAGCTGGAGATTCGTCTGCGTTGTTAATGTCGTGTAACTCGTGTTCCATGAATAAAGTTATCATCTACTGAAGGTCGTCAGTCTTTTTGGTTCGCGGTGTTCTGTGACGGGCCTGACTGTCGAGCACGACGATCATCGTGTCAGCCTTGGGTTTATGCAGCGCCGTATTACACACAGTTCATAACTGTCTAAATGTGAAAACACGAGCGCGTATACCACTTTGCGGGTAGATCTACCCAATACTTCTACACTTTCATCCATTACCATGCATACATACACTGACACACATATATACATTACATACACACACATACAGACATACATACACAGTGATACACTTGTGCCATCGGTTGATGCCTTGTGCATTAGACACCGGCGCAATAGAAGTTGCTAATTACATTACATACACAAATACAATAAGCTATATATACATGCATACATCGTATCGTAAGGTATCTAATAATTTATAAAGCGCCTCTTGCAGAATAACTAATTAGAGGCGCTCTCAGCACGGTAGCCCAGATGAAAAAAGAAATGTCTTTAAGGAACGAGAGACCAAAAAGGAAAATCCAGTCATTAGTTTAGCCTTTATTGAGGGGGAAGGTCATTCCAAATGGAGGGACCAACCACAGCAAACACCCGGTGTTGGACCAGAGCAGTCCCAATCCTAGGAACAAAGAGATCAAACCGATCTGAAAAGCTTAAGAGCGAGATGAGGATGCAGCTATAACGGCCTTCGGCAAACAGTGTATGTATGTACATACATACATACATACATACATACATACATACATACATACATACATACATACATACATACATACATACATACATACATACATACATACATACATACATACATACATACATACATACATAAGTCGTATGCAATCAATTACAAGTCAGTTAGGGTCAATGAGGTCATCTGCCTCTAAATCATTCATCCAGACACAGACAAAGCGCCATCGCCCGTAGCTACAGCAGAATGAAATGATGCACTGGCTGACCTATCGACATCATTTCGATTAGTATCTCGAGGCTGACGAGCAGAGACATCAGCGCCGCGAGGGTACCAGTTAGAACGGTCGCCACGAGCGGAGTACCAGTCCTCTGATGAATGCGCCCAAGGAACCTGTAAATAGATACCAGAATATCCGTATATATGTATTAGGGTGGATTGAAAAAAGCGTAAATTAGAATTCCGAAATTTAATAGCAACCAAAAGTTGCCTAATGGCATGGGGGTCAAAAAATGTCGAAAACGTTTTTTAAAATTTTAATGTCTTGAGCCTCCCCAAGAGGGCCAAAGTTACGAAAAATAGCGTTTTTTCGAGAAAATCGCAGGTTTTCTTTTAAAATATTTTAATTGAAAACTAATTAACTGTAATTCAATATACCGTTGGATAGAGCTCTTAAAACTGAATAAAATGATGTATTAATTTCCACAATATTCCAGTATTTATAGAAGTTATTCACTTTTTACCATTTCCCATGTTTCGCGACATGTCGCTAAGTGTGAAAACGGTTAAACACTAATAACTTTTTTACCCTTCGAGATATATCAACCTATAGTATGTCATTCGATTCAGCCCTGGACCGCCGTTCCAACGGTACATTGTGATGCGGGATTGTTTAACAGGACTCATTTGTTATAAATTTTTTACAGTTTTAGTATAGTTTTGTTTGCAATCTTTCACTGATTCTGTTGTCATTTGAGCTGTATGAACACTTTGTCCGATGAATTGAGCGCTAGGAACATTCCATTTTGTTCATGAATAATTGCGAAATGTCGAAGCATAAAAGCTACAATGCTATAAAACATAGTTTTCGATGTTCGAACACAGACAGGAAGTACGGCAGACTGCTCTACCCATGTTTGAGGAAATGTATCTCTGTTCAACTGATCCACTACCTTGATCTTCACTCTCTAATTAATAATAATAATAAATGCCTTCTCTTCAGCCTGGATTTAGGAAATTCCACTTGACGGAATCTTTTATGGTGAGTCTCCTAGCAGATATAATATTTCATGATGTGGACCATAGCCACATCATTCTACTCTCCCTCTATGACATCAATTCCGCTTTTGACACTGTTGATCATACCATCCTCTTAGACCTGCTGTCTAGGTCGTTTGGGATTGTTAACTCTGCTAGTATGTTTTTAGTTATGCTCTTCTTTGGTTCCATTCATGCCTTACCTTCATGGCCCTGCCGTCACAGCTGCTGCTCTGGTTGAACGTATTCTAGAGGATTAAGCTGTTCTTGATTGATGGTTGTCCGTTAACCTTTCTTTCTAAACCAAGACAAGACCCAGTATACATTTGGCTCGGTAGCCATACCCAGCTTGCCAGGATTGACTCCGAGTTCCTTCGCCTTACGTTTCCAAATGTGCACTTTTCTTCATCTTTGCGTAATCTTTGATTCATTCTGGATCCTGTCCTCTCTCTGTCTAGTCATATCAATGCTGTCTCCCGCTCATGTTTCTACTTAAGCGCCACTTAAAATCAGAGGCGCTCTCGACCCAGGAAGTATTTCACCTACAAAAAGAGAGGTTTCATGTGCTTGAGGAACTGGTCAGAGGAAAGAGAAAGGAAGTCAGTCCTAAAGGACTGAGGTAGTCGGTTTCAGCTGGAGGACCAATAAAAGCGAAATTTCTAGACATATAGACCTATGGCTCACATAGAGGTACGCATTCCAGGGACAGCCAAATGGCTACAGGACGAAGACCGAAGGGAGCAAAGGCTATGGAAAGAATAAACTAAAGTACACTAGACCTTGAGATAATGATAGCGAGAGAACAGGATCGAGAATGAATTAAAGAACCCGTGTCATTAGCATGTTGGTGGAAAAGGGCACCGAGTGGACCAAGAACCCTAGCTAGATCCGAGTATACAAGATGAACAGAATGGGAACGAGGACAAGGCCCTGAGGTAAGCCAGAAGACCAATGGACACAGGAAGAGCGGGTATACGAGCGAAAACTACAGAAACAGAGCGATCCCATAGGAATGAATGGAATCAAAGAATAGCAGAGTCAAAAATCCCAAACGACCTAGACAGCAGGTCTAAGAGGATGGTGTGATCAACAGTGTCAAAAGCGGTACTGATGTCATAGAGGAAGAGTAGAGTGACATGGCCACAGTCAACATCATAAAATATATCTGCATAAAAGATTCCGTCGTGTGGATTTCCTAAATCCAGGCTGAAGAGAAGGCATTAGAGAGTGAAGATCAAGGTAGTGGACCAGTTGAACAGAGATACATTTCCTCAAACGTGGGTAGAACAGTCTGCCGTACTTCCTGTCTGTGTTCGAACATCGAAAACTATGTTTTAGAACGAGTAGGCATTGCAACTTTTATGCTTCGACATTTCGCAATTATTCATGAACAAAATGGAATGTTCCCAGCGCTCAATTCATCGGACAAAGTGTTCATACAGCTTAAATGACAACAGAATCAGTGAAAGATTGCAAAACAAAACTATACTGAAACTGTAAAAAATTTAAAGCATATATGTCCTGTTAAACAATCCCGCATCACAATGTACCGTTGGAACGGCGGTCCAGGGCTGAATCGAATGACATACTATAGATTGATATATCTCGAAGGGTAAAAAAGTTATTAGTGTTTAACCGTTTTCACACTTAGCGACATGTCGCGAAACATGGGAAATGGTAAAAAGTGAATAACTTCTATAAATACTGGAATATTGTGGAAATTAATACATCATTTTATTCAGTTTTAAGAGCTCTATCCAACGGTATATTGAATTACAGTTAATTAGTTTTCAATTAAAATATTTTAAAAGAAAACCTGCGATTTTCTCGAAAAAACGCTATTTTTCGTAACTTTGGCCCTCTTGGGGAGGCTCAAGACATTAAAATTTTTAAAAACTGTTTCGACATTTTTTGACCCCCAAGCCATTAGGCAACTTTTGGTTGCTATTAAATTTCGAAATTCTAATTTCGCTACTTTTCAATCCACCCTAATATGTATGCAGGTATGTATGTATGCACTATGTATGTATGACCTTATGTATGTATAGCCATATGTATGTATGTATGTATGTATGTATGTATGTATGTATGTATGTATGTATGTATGTAATGCATGTATGTATGTATAACATGTATGTATGACTCGTATGTATGTACGGTATGTATGGTATGTATGTATGTATGTATGTATGTATGTATGTATGTATGTATGTATGTATGTATGTATGTATGTATGTATGTACGTATGTATGCATATATGTATGTGTATATGTATGTATGTATGTATGTATGTATGTATGTATGTATGTATGTATGTATATATGTATGTAATGTATGTAATATGTATGTATGTATGTATGTACGACTTTATGGATGCATATATATGTATGTATGTATGTATGTATTCAGACACAACACAGACACAGTTCAGTACCGCACTTGGACTACATACAATGCAGTGCAATGAGATACAATATAATAATCACATTTATAGTGCGCCACCTCGTCATCTGAAGCGAACAACAGCGGCTATATATATAGACCTCAACTGTAACCTCCATCACTAAGACGCATTCCTTATTCTTATTTTTCAATGATCAGTCCGACAAAGAACAACATGTTTATTATTGCACTATGGTAATTAATACTGCATGTTGTTACAGTTGTTATGTCCAGATAATTGTATCAGTAACCTGCGTGATGTTCTGACATAAATCCAGGACAAGATGATTACATTAGCCCCATTAATCTCGGATGCAGGTCCATATGGAATATTCCGCTAATTTTATGCGTTGTCCTATTGGTGTTGCTGCCAATGCTAGTCTTAAGGTCTGTAAAAATGTTGATTCGTTAAACTATGATTGTAATTAACCTATAGCGACTTCTTTCGCGCTGGTGTGAAAGAAACAAGCAGTCGCTAAATTCGTTCTATATGGTGTGTAATTTGTAAGTGGTCTATGGTGTAATTTGTAGGCCTAAGTGATCTATGGTGTAATTTGTAAGTTGTCTATGGTGTGATTTGTAAGTGGTCTATGGTGTAATTTGTAAGTGGTCTATGGTGTAATTTGTAAGTGGAGCGGCACAAACATTTTCAATAGGCCTACACCATTTTCTATAAATTCCTCATTGATTATACCACACATTTGCAAAATTTTCCAACACGTTTTTTCCAACATCAGAGTTGACATGGTATACGTTTCTATATTTCCTTGCAGCTCTGCACATATTATTTCTGAAGACGATTAACCTGTGTATAATGCAAATAATTAAAACCCCAAGTCTATTGAACGCTGCAACAGCACGAATTGGGCGTAATGCAGAATTTTCTCAAATTAAGATGTGGCCACCCTAAAAAATTCACCCTGAATATCTCCAAAACCAAAGAGATAATTTACAGGCAGCTTGATATCAAACATCCGCTAAATCCTTGGCTGCCCTTATCCGAAATTGAGCAGCTAAAAGAATCAGGCTGCCTATAGAATGATCATAGGTCTACAGGATAAACTTCTTATTCGAGTGATATTAACTCTACACATCTCGAAGCTGGTCGGCCATTTTGTCGGTGACATTTTGTCGCATGACATTTTGTCAGGCCACCAATTAAAGTGATCATTCTGTTGGATTTCATACATCACATGATCACATGATGCTGCGCTCATTAATGCAGCTCTTCAAAGGGCTCGCAGATGAAACTATGTGGGAAGAACTCTTACTTACCTAGGCTATATATTATCTTACTTATCTATATATCATCTTAATTATCTATAATATATTATCTTACTTACTTATCTACTTATTTCTCACTTATCTACTTAATGACAGCTGATTGCACGAGCATCTCTTCCAGAAATAGCAGCTTCTGTCTGCCACCTGTTGGCGATGATAAATAGAGCCACTACCGTCGTCGCAAGAGAGGACAGCATTTCTTGTCACTTATTATTAAATCTAAACTGTTTAAAAATAGTTTATGAATCAATGTGTCGTAAATCACATTTAAATAATAATGCATTGTCTGTCTGTATTATTTACTTGTATAATTAGGCTATGTAAGTAATCGTTCTACACGATGTAATGGTTCTAACACAGACTGCACTTCTTCTGAACCACTTAGAACCCTTGTATTGTTATGTTATGTTTATGCATTTGAACGTGTCAGATGCATACAAAGGCTACTTACTGCTATACTTAGCCTACTTTATACAATTGAAGACTGTTCCGACGCAAAAGCTCCACTTGTTGTCCGTTTCAAATGCTCTTGAGTGAAAGGGAGCGTTTCCATTCATTTGCAAATTGGAGAGCTCATCAATCATACGGAAACGAACCCAGAAAGCTTGGCCTACATAGGCCTATTCTAACTCGAATATACAGATGTATATATGTAGTCATATCCATTACCGGTACTTACAAATCTATCTCTTATTACTGTATTTATATATCATATAAAAGATATAATATCATATATCATATCATATATTATATGCATTAAACCACCTTATAATAGACTAGACATTTATGATATAAGTAGTTAAAATGAGATATAAAGGCCCTTCGGATCACGTATTAGTCGTTATGAATATTTTAGAAGCAAAGTCGTTAAAAATGGCCGACACCCGGTGTGCGCATGTCCGGCGTTTCTACGGACGTTGATTGGTTGGAGATGAGTGTATGTGGCGCCGTCCATCGATTGATGATGTATTATGCACGACGCGGATTACACGGGAAATTGCCGGCCGACGACAGAGGGATCATGGAGGAAGGATTGGAAGAAGGAAGAAGGATAGGATCCACCTGCGAAAGGTCACACACAGCGACGACATCTAGAGCCATCAATGCCAGTCACTCTGGGGGTCACAGGATGTGGCCTTTGACGGTTGCTTCCGGAGTTCGCTCGCACTGATGAAAGCGGTGTGGCGAGAAAGGTTAGGGTTAAGTACAGAATTTGTCTGATATTGGTGCGCCGTTTGAAAGGGCGCTGTATAAATAAAGATGTAATTACGTTTATGAAAGGAGTGCCTTTATTGGATGTCATCTGGGTGCGACTTGTGGCTGGGAGGAGATCCCAGGAATTGGGTGGAGGTCTTTCTTTATTGGGAGATGATTTGAACCATGCAGCGGAGGAAGAGTGAGAGTGCATCACCCATATTTTGAAAGCAGAGGGTTTTGGAACTTCCTATCGTAATCTCGAAATGTCTAAAAGCCTCTTAAAGGCTTAGTGCATGGCACCTGCTCCATCAGTTCTTATTCATGAAAGCTGCGTCTTCTCAGAGGGATAAACAATACAATACAATACAATACACCTGTAGTTTGATAATGCCTTCCATACGAAGTTCAGAAATGTACACATTGAAGCCGGCAACCATTAAGAGCCACAAGTAGAATGGAAGAGGTAAGTTTTCAGTTTAGAGCGAAATACAGCCTCGCTAAGAGAGTTGCGAACATGAGGAGGTAGAGAGGTCCAAATGGAGGGACCGGCAACTGTGAATGAGCACCGGCCAAAGACAAGACGTGTACCATGGCCAACATACTTTCCAGCAAAATAATGCCGATCGACGAGAGGAGCGGCCTTTAACGGAGTTGTAGTGTGTGTGTGTGTGTGTGTGTGTGTGTGTGTGTGTGTGTGTGTGCGTGCGTGTGTGTGTGTGTGTGTCTATGGAAGATTTGTAGGATGCATGAAGATGATATTCACCTGCTTTGTACAAGAGGAGTGCGAGCCTGAAGCTGACAAGCTCAAAGACAGGAAGCCAGTGTAAGATTACCAAGCGGAAGTAAAAGCCCGGTTGCCAGAGGCAGGGCCTTATATAAGATGGAGAAAGTAGATAAATAAATATAGATGGAGAAACTGAAGATCCAACGGCGAGGTGATTCACGTGAAACGGGACGAAGAAAGCCGAGTGAACCCTGCAGAGACAAGGGATGGATCCAGAAGCCCAAACTGCCATGCTGTCCGTATGAGCTTAATTAAGGGATGATCATGACCCGATTTGCATTCGCTCTTGATGGAGGTAATAAGCAGTGGTCTGAAATGCTTCGCCAAAATAATGGTAAACAGAATGAATTGAAGCAACGGGGAGTTCGTGGAAACAGATGAATAGGGACATGGCGGTGTGTTGACCGCTGCATATATATTGGCACCATAGCACCTTGCATATATATATATATATTTATACATATACATACATACATACATACATACATACATACATATACATACATATACATACATACATGCATATACATACATACATATACATACATACATACATACATACATACATACATACATACATACATACATACATACATACATACATACATGCATACATACATACATACATACATACATACATACATACATACATACATACATACATACATACATACATACATACATACATACATACATACATACATACATACATACATACATACATACATACATACATACATACATACATACATACATACATACATACATACATACATACATACATACATACATACATACATACATACATACATACATACATACATACATACATACATACATACATACATACATACATACATACATACATACATACATACATACGTATACATACATACATACATACATACATACATACATACATACATACATACATACATACATACATACATACATACATACATACATACATACATACATACATACATACATACATACATACATACATACATACATACATACATACATACATACATACATACATACATACATACATGCATGCATACATACATGCATACATACATACATTCATATGTACTTACGTACTTACGTACATACATACATACATTCATATGTACTTACGTACTTACGTACGCACACAGTACATGATTACATGCATGCATACATATATACATATATGCACACAGAGTGAATTCTTAGTATACGTCCTAATATAGCTGCATATAGTTTGACGTCTTTTGTTCATTTCGATAGATTACATCGTCGTGTCTGATTAAGAAGTGTACAGGTGAGTCATATCCAGGGTGTCACTGGTCACCAGAGGCAGCGGGAGGTAAGACCAGTGCGCAGAAGAACCTGGGGGTTGAAAGACCTGGGCACAGAAGGGTTGAAGATTGGAAGATTTACACCAGTGTGGGATGTCACTATGACTTCCTATAGCCACTGAAGGATGGCTTTCCCTGCAGGTCCTCTCAAATGAGGAAATATCCCACAGTGAAGGGAGGAATGGTCTTTTCCGCCCTGGCCATTTCTTAGCTAAATAATTAATTTGTCTGCGAACTTATAAATAAGAAAGCGCTTTGGCGATTGCTTCCATACTTGCACAATTTTAACGAACAATTTTCGCTTCAGTCTGGTGTCAAGAAATGAAATTCATTGTAAAAGCACCTGTCTTGTATATAGCTGTGCATTTGATAGCAGATGCACGGTGGTCAAAATTGCGAACCAATGTGATGATGTGCCTTGTTCACCTTGATATATATATATATACATGTAATACATGTATATATATATATATATATATATATATATATATATATATATATATATATATATATTAGACTGGTCCAAAATAATTTTTTATCGAAAGGTCAAGATTAGAACCCACCATTGCAGTCCATCTATTAAAAGACTAACATACTGAAAATTTGAGCAAAATTGACCCATATTTAGGGGTTGCGCAAGCCACCCAAAGTTATGTTATGTATACTTGAATTCAGCACTGCGCCTTGATGGCAAACAAACATCAGTACAAAGGCATGACAATGTATTCGCCGTTTCAGCGTTTAAAGTCTGTGATTAAATTTGGCATTTTGGGTAGGCAAGATGCTAGATTTAAAGGGAAAACGTCAGAAATATTTTAATTTGTCTTCATTGAGTGGTCGTTTCAGCAGTGGCAACGGCACCTGCCAAACTTGCCAGCAATGTGTTGTTGTTCGAGTCAGGAAATTGATTGCGATGCGCATAAACAACTTGAAGCCAATACTGTTTCTGATCTTCGTCATTTGTCATGATTGAGTTGTACTCATGGATTTGTTTTACACTTCTGTCTGCAGTGTCGTTGACTACTTTGAGTGCCATGACGACTGCCTGTGATTCAAGATAATCTTCATTTTCTCTTCCAACTTTCTGGTGGAATGCTGTATACAGTGTTGACCTGCCGAATTTCTTGGTTTCTGTATTCAGTCAATTGCAGAACCCGAGACAGGATAGAAGTTTAAAACCATGCTTGGACGTACAATCACAGACAAATAGAAGGAAATTGAAAATACCTCTGTCATCAACTGGCTTCAGTTTGAAAGAGATCGAAACATTTTACTGATCTAAACTTCCACATCTTGAATGAGTAAAACTCCAGGCGCTATAAAGTGAATTCCATGGGTTGGTGCTCTCCAAAAAAGATGATTACTAATTCAAGAAGCTCGTTATAATCATCTCTTTGATGATTGGCCTCCAGCTTTGTTTCAGCAAAAGCAATAACTCGCTCCCGGAACTCAGTAATCCACTGTTGTCTCAAATCTACTCGAGTCATTTCGACGCCAATGGTCAAGAAAACGGTGAAGTATTAGAATGTCTGTACCAGTCGAGGAAGCAATTTTCATGGCGCTGAATGCCTTTTCAGCAGCAATTTACATCACGTAGTGACGACGTGTTAGATGAAGTTTTTAAGTTCCGACCAAGTCCCTATCTATCAGAGTTCACGTTCCAGCTTTCTGTCCAGTATTGCTCGTTGTGGTGTCAAAGCACTTCCCCTTAATCTTCCTTCTCAGCTACCAGTCATCTGTGTAGATGATCACGGCGCTTGCCTGAGCTTTTCCAGTGCCTGCGTTAATCTTCGGGACACGAAGAAGTTGCTCTGTTCCAACGCCAGACAATCATAGGCAGCCGATCTACCTTCTCGCAGCCAGTGATGTCGGGCAACAGCTTACCATCTCAATGAACAACCATTGCACAATCTGGAGAGCATTCATTTTTGATCATAGATGCACGCTCTTTTTGATAAAATCTTCAAGCTTGGCGAATAGAACTGCGACTCATATGCGAGTCCCGAACTTCATGTCTTTGAGATTGACCAGTTGGAGCCAATAGAAGTGGATGTGTTGCTGCCATGTTAGTGACTTTTGTTTGATCCAAAGCTGCAGCTTCCTGCTTAGTCATGGAGGCTCTCTTGCTAAGCTGTGTTGTTGTTTTTCATCCTCTTTGATGGACTACCACAACATGTGTAACTGCCTTCCTCAGGTTTGTCCTTATCACTGCTGCTCGACTCCAGATCCTACTGTGCATGTTAAAACTTCGATATCATTCTTTGATCTCTCACGCTGCTCGTATGTAGGTCTTTGCTTTAATAAATTTTTTTCCCATTTTATGAATCAAGATTCTATCCTCTCCTGCCAAATAAACCCTTTGACCTTCTCTATGAGCTACTTGGAAAGCCCAGTCTTCTGGAATCTTGATGAGACTTTGAGCGCCCATCGTAGAGCAAAATGACTCAAGGTGCGTGAAACTTCTAATCACTTGCGCAACCCCTAAATATTCTCAAATGTGGATGAAATTGCACCTGAATTATTTTTTTATATAGTGGACTCCATTGGCACCCTCTAATAATAAAAAATTGAAACTTTATATTTTGCCATGTTGTCGTGGACCACTCTAATATATATATATATATGACTCGCGCCGCCGTTAACCTGAATTTGAAGAGCACGGTAGTCGACTGGTTAGAGCGCTCAGCCTGTGACTCGGTCCACTCGGAGAGCACGGGTTCGAACCTTCACTAAGGCGGTGACTGTGTAAGAACCTTTAGTAAGTCCTTCGCTTACAAATGTTCAGCGCCATCGATGTATGGCTTCTGAACTTTGACCCTTCGGCTACCATGCCCCAGTCTAGGACGGATGAATGAATGCTGAGTTTGATTTGGTAAAATTAATACTCACTCGAAGAGCAGTCCATCCCTGGTCATGGCGTAGATGATTCGAGGCATGGGAAACATCGACCCCAGCAGACTGACGACCAGAGCAGCCAGGGCTCCCACGGCAACGATGTACTTGGCGCTATAGAAGCCGCGCTGCACGAACATATCAACGAGTGCGGAACCAGGCTCCACTTCGAAGTAGGGAACCATAAGAGTGAGGATGACGCTGACGCTGACGTAAGCCAAGAGACAGATGAAGAGAGATGAGACAATGGCGATCGGGATGCTACGACTTGGGTTCTTTGCCTCTTCGCCCGTTGTTCCGATGATGTCGAAGCCGATGAAGGCGTAGAAACAGGTGGCAGCACCAGTGAAGATCTACACAGTGCATTGTGATTCATAAAAGACGACAAGCTAGTATTGTATTGTATTTATAAATTTATAAAGCGCCTCTCACAGTGAACACCAATCAGAGGCGCTCCCAGTGAGAAAGACTCCGAGCGAAAAGAGTGGTCTTAAAACAGCGAAAAGAAGCACCTGGACCACCAGATAGTATTAAAGAACGAGTTGATGCAGGGAGTTGGTTCCATAGTGAAGGGCCAATGAAGGCAAAAGCTCAGATTTAGCCATAGTAGCCCTCGCTCGTGGGACAAGGTCAAGGTCAAGTACTCACTTAACAATCTAATCTAATCTGATCCAATTCCGTCCAAGTCAAACCAAACTCGCAATCAACCGGAAACGTCGAGTTCGATTGATCAGAGGAAGAAAGAAATGGCCTGTTTGCAATTCGGTAGCTACTCAGTCATTGTTTATAATTATAGGCCTACAGGCGAACTTTCTTAACGAACCAATCATCATCACCATCACCATCACCATCATCATCATCGTCATCACCATCACCATCACCATCACCATCACCATCACCATCACCATCACCATCACCATCACCATCACCATCACCATCACCATCACCACCATCACCATCACCATCACCATCACCATCACCACCACCACCACCACCACCACCACCACCACCACCACCACCACCACCACCATCATCATCATCATCATCATCATCATCATCATCATCATCATCATTATTGATGCCGTGTGTGAGTCTGTGGTGGAGGCTAAAAATGAGACTGCTGATGCTGACTATGAATAGGTATGTAAGTAAGTAAAGGTGGATGGTGATATTTACCCCAAAAGGTGGATGGTGATATTTATCCCAAAAGGTGGATGGTGATATTTACCCCAGAGGTGGATGGTGATATTTACCGCAAAAGGTGGATGGTGATATATACCCCAGAGGTGGATGGTGATATTTACCCAAGAGGCACATGGTGATATTTACCCCAGAGGTGGATGGTGATAAAATTTACCCCGGATGCTCCGTTTGGTGCGAATCCGTAGAGGGTCCAGTTGTCAGAGCTGACGTAGAAGAGTCCGGCGATGACGATGAAGATCCAGACGACGAAGTTGATGGAATTGAGGACATTGTTGAACCGGACGGAGCCACGGACCCCAGCAGCCAGGATCCCAGTCATCACCAGACACACGAAACAGCCAACAAAGTCCGGATACGACTTACCTACGGACATAGACACGTATACATGTATACGCGTATATATATCGAAACACATTCATATCTTAGCAGTGCATATATTTTAACGGATTTGGACTACTGGGACAAAGTCTGCTATCTAGTTTCAATGTTATTGGAAATCAACATTGAAAGTAGAGTATTACCTGGGACAAATCATCAAAAGTACTGGGACAAATCCTAAAACTACTGGGACAAATCCTAAAACTACTGGGACAAATCCTAAAACTACTGGGACAAATCCTATAACTACTGGGGCAAATCCTAAAATTACTGGGACATTTGTCCCAGTAGTTATACAGTTAAAATATGCACTGTATCTTTGAGCCATCGTGGAGAATCCAAAGTATCGACATCATTATAAGCTTAACCGGTTGCGGTTTGTCAACCGAATTGTTTCAATAAAGAATATTATTATTATTATTATGTTTAGTGGCATCACTAAAACTTCAAAGTATCAAAATAATGATACTGTATTGTATTATAATTTTTTATTGTATTAACGGATGTCTAAAGCGCCTTTCACAGTACGACCTAATCAGAGGCGATCACAGTGCGAAAAGCCCCGAGAGAAAGAAAAGTCTTAAGAGTACGGGCAGAGACGAAAGAACCACGAGTTAAGATCATAGAGCGATCGTCATTAAGGGAAGATCGTTCCAGAGCAAATGGCCGACAGACGCATAAGCGCGGTATTGGGCAGTAGCAGTCCTATAGTCTACTAGAGGTCATGTCGGTCTAACGAACGGAGAGGGCGACCAGAGGCAGCCGAAAGAGGACGACGGATAAGATCACAAAGATAAGGTGGAACCTGACCCCAAAACGCTCTGGAAACAAGGAAAAGAACTTCAAACAGAAAACGGCCAATATTTAGAGACACCGGTAAAACTCCAAAGTATCATAATGGTAATACTACGCATATATATGGAAATAATATCCATAATAGGAGGCATCACTAACACTCCAGCGTCCTTCAAAAGTATCGACACGCATCACTAAGACTTCAACTCCTTCAAAAGTATCGACATACCGGTAATTATATACATAACAAAACATATCCATATTTAAATTCATTACCCATCTCGCGAGAGGATCGACAATTCGACATAATATACATAGTCTACATATCGAAATATATTCGTATTTAGACTTTTTATAGAGCCATCAATAGACTTCATATTATCGACATAATAACACCTGCAGCTGGACCTAGATATTTGAACGCTCTCCATAATATATCTGCGCTATATAAAAATCCCTAATGAATAATTAATAGATATCTGTCAGTTCTGTTCAGTCGCGTGTGTCAATCACATTCACAACTGAAGTCTGACCTTTCCAAATAGCTTATCCACCATTATACATGTAGGCAGACTCTCTGCCTTACGAACTGAGTTTATGGATGTATAGGTCTGATTATGGCTTGGTTTTTGGTGTGCCATCGGTTCAGGCCTTCTGCATTAGACACGGGTGCGATAGGAGTTACTAATTACAGGCGTCCATGATACACACATAAATCATCATCAACATACATACATACATGCATACATACATACATGCATAATATTCGACTGACTAACTGACTGACTGACTCGTTGACTGACTCACTCACTAACTGACAGCCTGACTGACTGACTGACTGACTGACTGACTGACCGGTTGACTGACTCACTGACTGACTGACTGACTCACTGACTGACAACTTGACTGACTGACTGACTGACTGACTGACTGACTGACTGACTCACTGACCGATTGACTGACTGACTGACTGACTCACTGACTGACAGCTTGACTGACTGACTCACTGACTGATTGACTGACTGACTGACTTACTTACTGACCGATTGACTGACTGACTGACTGACTGACTGACAGGTTGACTGGCTCACTGACTGACTCACTGACTCACTGACCGATTGACTGACTGACTCACTGACTCACTGACTGACAGCTTGACTCACTGACTCACTGACTCACGGACTGACTCACTGACCCACTGACCGACTTACTGACATAAAATCAATACGTGTGTATGCACGCGTGCTTGCGTGTGTCTGTCTGTTTCTGTGCATGTCTCTGTATTTGTCTTTGTTTGCCTTGGTCTGCTTGATTGTCTTTCGTTGTTTTTGAAATTGCGCCTTGTCCTCGTCTGCGTTAACTGTGCGTAGGTGTCGGTCAATAACTCTTCCCTCGGCTGCAGCCCTTGAGGGAGGGAAGGGGAAGGGGAAGGGGAAGGCAAGGCATAGGGAGAAGGAAAGACAACGGAAGGAAGAAAAGACAGGAGGAGGAAGAGGAGAAGGGAATGGAAAGAGGTAGGAGAAGAAGCGGAGGAAGAGAAGGAGAGGGAGGGAAGGAAGGGGAAAGGCAAGGCATAGGGAGAAGGAAAGACAACGGAAGGAAGAAAAGGATCGACAGGAGGAGGAAGAGGAGAAGGGAATGGAAAGAGGTAGGAGAAGAAGCGGAGGAAGGGAAGAAGAGGGAGGGAAGGGAGGGGAAAGGCAAGGCATAGGGAGAAGGAAAGACAACGGAAGGAAGAAGGGACGGGGAGGAAGAGGAGAAGGGAATGGAAAGAGTGAGGAGAAACACCGAAGGGGGAATAGGGAGGGAGCGGGAAGGGAAGGGAAGGGCAACGAGAAAAGGAGGGAAGCAAAAGAGGGAGGAGGGGAAGGGAAACAAAACGGAGGAGGAAAGGGAAATGGAGAAAGAACGGAAGGAAACAACAAGGAGGAGGAAAGGGAAATGGAGGAAGAGGGGAAGGGATAGTAGTGATGAGCGCCAACGCGAGGGATTACTCCACGCCACGTCGCCCTTATATCGGCCATCAATGCCTGACCAGATTAGAATTTATGTAGCGCCTCTTTCGCCCATTTGGTAGTGCTGATGATTTTTCGGTGGCTGGCGTGACACGGTTTATTGGCTTCCATGGTGACGGGGCGATAAGGTCTCTGCCTCCCGGCGACTCTGAGTTAGGTTAAGAGCAAATTTATTTGGCGCCAACTAATGTGATGAGGTATGGAAACGCTTTATATAGCGCCATGATAGTTTTTTTCGATGGCACTCCACACTCGACAAGAACGTCGTCAACCGCTGAGAGTGAATATTCAGTCTAATAGAGATAAATGTAAATACAAAAAAATATCAGAGAATAATAATCTTTTCTTTATTGAAGCGCCTGACAAACGCACTGCGCTGTATATTTACATGTTATGCAATTTAAATCTTAACTACTAACAGAACAGACAGCCTGCAATACACGGCTCTAATAACAGCCTACAAAGCATATCCGCCCTACGGGACTCGAACTCGGTACCTCTCGCTCTCTACGCCAGATGTTATCCAATGCGCTATCGGGCCCCCCGATGTATACAAGTATAACCTCAAATATAAATACACAAATAGGAGCCTAAATGTAATTTGTGTTTAATTTGTCTTAGCTTATGATAGGCCGCATAAAGTTCTACATAGGTGGTTTAATTTGTTTTATAATTTACACGTTTAAAATTTAATATTCGAAAAGAAATGTCAGTTTTATGCAAAAAGATGATAAATCAATCTTAAAAGAAGTTAATATGTATTAATTATGAATCAATTAATTAGTAATTAATTATGTATGTGATCATTGCGGTACTTGTAGTTTCAAATATGCAGTACATCCTCTACATTAAAAACCTTGAAATAAAGTTTGGCTTCTCATAAAGTTTATTCATGCTTTGGAACTTTTATGGCATCTTTTAGAACATCAAAACCGCGCTGGAAACATGGCTATCAAACGCTCTAGACAGGACCGTAAAATCCTGGGAGGGAAGGGTAAGAATTCCTTCCCCACTTTTAAGTTTCGGGAAGGAACATGAAGGAATTCCCGTCCCACAAATTTTTATAAGCTATGTCATAAATATTATGGCGCCAGCCCAAATTGCAACACATTAGAGAGATATGTCTTAAATCTTAAGATAATCTGAAATGTTTTCTGGGAAAGTCTTACGTCTTGTTCGCATAAAAAACGCATCGCAGTTTCGAAGAAAGTCATTATGTCTATAGGAAGAAAAACTGACGTCGAGGTACCGCACCGGAAATAGAATAATTGCTATGCACGAGTTTCCACTCCTCTAGGGCCATATAATTATTGTTCCTTGTATAGTTCTGTCAACCACCAGATGTCGCAAAGCAACGAATATTAACTAGAAAAGAATACCTAGGCTAATGGTCAGTGAGAGTTATGACATGTGCACTTCCAAAGCACTGAATATTACACTGTATGTGTAAATCTATGTTATATTATTAGCTCTGTAGATCATAGCTCACACGCGGGCTAATTCAAGGACAAGTTTGTAACAACTGCCATTCCTCATTTGAACATTATGGTCAACTGCGCAATGAGCAAAACAAAACACCTATTATTTTCTATATACTCTTTGACATTGTAACTGATTGCGGTGTGCCAATCAGAGTTGTCTTTCTCAATAAACGAATATAATTATATTATGTGTAAGTTTATGTCATGTTTGATGATGATGATGATTGATGAGTTATGGTTCATGTTTATGGACCGATAGCGCATTGGATAACACACTGGCATAGAGAGCGAGAGGTACCGAGATCGAGTGCCGTAGGCGGACATGCTTTGTAGGCTGCTATTAGCGCCGTGTATAATTGCAGGCTGTCTGTTCTGTTAGTAGTTAAGACTTATGTCTTCTGTCATTTGTGTTCTTGTGAATTGTTTCAATTGCATAACTGTACACTGTAACCGGTTGCGTTTGTCAACCGGATTGTTTCAATAAAAAGAATATTATTATTATTACTCCGTGTATCTTTTTGGCTCTCTTTCTTTTCTGCATATAGAATGATCTTTTATACAATGTAATGACATCCTACGTATTGTTTATTGGCCAATTTGGTATTTTTTGCGTTTGAAAATATTTCGCATCACACTACACTTAAAAAGTTAGCAAAAATACTGATCACATGTGCGATTGTTGGAAATGCCGACTTTGAAAGATATATCATAATAAATTAGACAACTCGCTTAGCGGGACTCTTTTCCTTTTGGTCTCATCAAGTCTAAGTCTCCTTAGATTCTGTTTTCTTTGAGTGTGACTGTATACTATCGATCTCTGTTTTGCGTTCCATTTGACGTCAGGTCAAATAATCGCCAGGAAAAAATTATTCCATTGATTATGTAAATGCTACAAGATGCCAGCGCATGCACATGGCCGTCCGAGATTATGCGCTCTCGTCAATGGCACAATCGCGCTGGGGCAGACAGATATATTCAGCGCACGTTTCAGACCTTATTGCGGAATTGCGTTAAGTATATTATGATCAATCATAGATACCTTTTAATTAAAGTCCATCATGTACCAATCACAGTTTGAAGATTGTGATGCTATTCAAGTGTTTATATTAGGCCAGATGCGGATCATGCGGTCTGTGTATTATAGGTATGATCTAATCTAATCTTTTGTAATCTAATCTTATCAAACTTAATCTAGTCGACTCGAGGCCAATCCATTCCAATTCAATCCAAATGACTCCATTCCAATTTCCAATCCAACGCAAACCTAACTCAATCAAATCTAATCTCATTCAATCTGATATAATATAATCCAATTTAACATAATTCACTCTAATCCGATCCAAACCGATCCAATCTAATCCAATATAATCTAATCTAATGAGTTATTTAGCGCAATTATAAAAAGCATCAATTCGACGGTTGAGCTAACTAACAGCGCAATCAATAATCGTTGAGTCAACATATAGGTCGATACTCTGAACACAAAGCGTGGCCAAACACGTCTGCAGTCAGAAACTGTCTAGCGGAAGAGCACAGTCGCCTGGACTTACATTACCAGACACATCTGTCCAAAAACGGATACACCATTGACCTACTTACATACACCTATAATAGGTCTAGTAACCAATAGCTCATAGTAGGCCCGTGCTTTTAAACCAACATTAAATTTAATCACATATTTGCACGCTTTCATCATTTAATGCCACAAGGACAGGTCGCACGCAACTCACGAAGCGCAAGTACACTCCTAATCCAGGAAATGCGCTATATAAACATCTTATCAGTTTTACGGTCTTTTGCAGTATGGCGACCGTCAACTACATCTCCACCAATGAGGTAATGAGACGTATGCACGACCGGGTTGCCATGGTAGCAGCCAACGGCGAACACAGGCCAACAGTCATGATTGGCTGACGAAAGGCTAATAGGCACTTAGCCAGGCCACTCATTAATTTAGTGTTTGCCGCTGAATTTATATATTTATGCTTAGCAAACATATAAATACACATGATGAGGTGTATGACATAAATAATTTGTGTTATATATAATTATTGTTCGTTAGTCAGTCGTCTATATATATATATATATATATATATATATATATATATATATATATATATATATATATATATATATATATATATATTGTAATGCGTGTGCGATTTTGACCTATTAACTGCTATTGCTTCGTAATATTATAATATTATATGCAATTGCAAATGTATTTGTATAATGCATGCGTATATGACTATATGTATTGTATAGGCATATGTATATGCATACGTTTATGTATATGTATATTGTATAATGTATATGTATATGCATATGTCTATGTCTATGTATAATTGTATATGTATATGTAGATTTAGATGTATATCATATGTATAAGTATATGTATATTCATATCAGATGTAGATGTATATGTGTATATGCATGCATTGATGTATTGATTAGCCAATGCCTGCTTTCTGTAAGTATTGGCACGGTTAAATGGCTGTTTCATTATTGTCGCACTCTATGGATCAACGTATACGCTTCTTTGTACGCGTGTGTACGTACGTACGCCTGTATTCGTCTGTGTGTGTGTCTGCCTATTTGCTAAGCTTTTCTGGGTAAAGGCATTAGCGCCGTCTGCAGGGAACCAGCGTAAACAGCGTCCGAAGCAGACGACGGCCTTTGACTTGAGAGCAGACGAGAGCGGTTGTTGGCGATTTTATAGCGCAAGAACATTTATTGGCGACTGAAAATTTGATTTCAAGATTAAATGGATGTGATGAAGTTGGTGATAAAAAGGAACCATGGCAATAATGGTGATGATGACGACGACGACGACGATGCTGATGACCTGACCTATGTCGGTCGACCTGACCTAATGGATGATCTGACCTACCGAATGACCTGACCTACCAAATAACCTGACCTACCGAATGATTTCACCTACCAAATGACCTGACCTACTGAATGACCTGACCTAACGAATGACATGACCTACCAAATAACCTGACCTACCGAATGATTTCACCTACCAAATGACCTGACCTACTGAATGACCTGACCTAACGAATGACCTGACCTACTGAATGACCTGACCTACCGAATTACCTGACCTACCGAATAACCTGACCTACCGAATGATTTCACCTACCAAATGACCTGACCTACTGAATGACCTGACCTACCGGATAGGTCATCCGGTAGATGACCTGACCTACCGAATGACCTGACCTACCGAATGATCTGACCTACCGAATGATCTGACCTACCAAATGACCTGACCTACCGAATGACCTGACCTACCAGATGACCTGACCTACCGAATGACCTGACCTATCGAATGACCTGACCTACCGAATGACCTGACCTACCGAATGACCTGACCTAAAATTAAAAGGGCTGCTTCATAGATTAAATAATAAGCTAAAAATTACTGAACTTCCATTTTATTTGTATTGCAATTAAAGGACGAATTGATTGTTAATGTATTCGTGTGTTTAAATTAATCCGTTAGAGCGCCTCTGGTGAGTTTCTCTTGAAGTGCGTGACCCTAAGCGTAACTTTATACTGTGACGTCGGTATCCGGTCACCGCCTCTTTCATACATTTTTTAGCGCTGTGCTGAAATATTTATTAAGTCATCAGAATGAGAACATGAACCTTGTTGTCAGCGAGTGGCCTTCAAGTGGCTGTCACAGCACACTGAATTCGTACATAGGGGAAGGGAAGGGAAGGGAAGGGAAGGCAAGGCAAGGCAAGGGAAGGCAAGGCAAGGCAAGGCAAGGCAAGGCAAGGCAAGGCAAGGCAAGGCAAGGCAAGGCAAGGCAAGGCAAGGAAAGGCAAGGAAAAGGCAAGGCAAGGCAAGGCAAGGCAAAGGAAGGGAAGGCATGGCAAGGAAAGGGAAGGAGAGAGGGAGGGAGGGAGGGAGGGCGGGAGAGGGACGGTGAAGGGAAGGGGCAGGGAGGGTAGGAAGGAGGGATTGGTCGCCACCATGTTGTTCATGGCGCTACATAAATCCGCTATTATTACGAGGAAATGAGGACAATAGATACCGATGACGGTGCCGACGTTCTCTTCGAGGTAGGTGCTCATCGTGTGGTTGGTGAGGGCGTCGAAGCAGTAGCTGATGGCACTGGCCCCTGCTGCGCTCCCGATGACGTACTCAAGGATCATGTTCCATCCGAGCAGGAAGGCAACGAACTCACCGACCGCAACGTAGCTGTACATGTAGGCAGAACCAGTCGTCTTCGGAACACGCACACCAAACTCACCGTAACACACACCTACACATATAAGGCGTACACAATAATATACATGTAGGGGTCGTCCGTAAATTATGTCAAAAAATTTTAGTCAGTTTTTGACCCCCTCCTCCCCCTTGTCAACAACTGTCAAACATTGACGCAGCCCCTAAAAAATTATGTCAAATATCCCAGAACCGCCCCCTCTACAAAAAAGAAACACAATGGCTCAATACATGTAGAATCATTTTTTTAAAATTTTTACACTAAAAAATGCAATCTCGAATTTCAAAATATAGGAGTCTAGTTTATTACCAGCATTTTAGTAGTATTAAACATTAAGCACTTTATACATTTTTAGCATTTCTTAATGTTTTCGCTACCATTTTGAAGGGTCTGTGTTGATTCATTGGAAAAAATTTGTTGACGTCAAATTGTACCGAACCCCCATCCCCTTGTCAACAACTGTCAAACTTTTCCAAACCCCCTCCCCTATTTTGTTGACATAATTAATGGACGACCCCATAGGCAGTGTCAACCCTTTTAGGGGCTGAAGTGCATTTTTGCTCCATAAGATTAGAGGCCATGCAGCACAGCTCATAGTGCATTTTTGCACTTATGCTCCACCTGGACTTGATAGTACTGCATCTCTAAATTTATTATTCATCGTTGAACGGACATTATTTTTGCTTGCTGTTGCTGTAAAATTTTATGAACAGCATGGGGGAGGGGTCAACGGGGTTTTGCCGTTGATTGTTGCTTGTTTGCCTTTATGTTTGCCAGAATTTTTTTGCGTTCATTTTTATTATTTACATTACAAATACGAAAAGCAAATTCGTTTGGCTGAAACAATATACTGGAAAAAAATATTTTTGCACTCTTTGCACTATTTATGCAATTTTTGCAATTTATCTAATTTGGGCCTAAATAGGTCTAAGTAATTTTTTTGCGAAAATTTGTTAATTTTCCCATTATATAATACTTGTGTGTTGCTATTTTCGAATTTTCAATTCAATAATTTTTTTAAATAGGCTCCATATAGGGTTAACTGCTGTACACGTGTCTGTATGTGTGTATGATAATGTATATGTATAAATGTATGTATGAATGTATGTATGTATGTATGTATGTATTTATGTATGTATGTTTGTATGTGTGTATGACAATGTATATGTATAAATGTATGTATGAATGTATGTATGTATGTATGTATGTATGTATGTATGTATGTATGTATATGTATGTATGTATGTATGTATGTATGTATGTATGTATGTATGTATGTATGTATGTATGTATGTATGTATGTATGTATGTATGTATGTATGTATGTATGTAATGTATGTATGTATGTATGTATGTATGTATGTATGTATGTATGTATGTATGTATGTATGTATGTATGTATGTATGTATGTATGTATGTATGTATGTATGTATGTATGTATGTATGTATGTATGTATGTATGTATGTATATATGTATGTATGTATGTATGTGTGTGTGTGTATGTGTGTATGTATGTACTATGTATACATGTATTCCTGTATGTATTTATGTAAACGCTCATATAGGTAGTCATGTAAATATTTATGTATGGATGTAAGTGAGTTAGTCTAGCAAATAAGTGAGCTTTACCAGCGCGATACAAACGCGCAGTATACAGTATACGCCTCTTGTGGCTGTCAGGGCCAAGGAAGTTGCCCATTCCATACCTTCCATCTATTTACTATCAACCCACGAATTCTAAATCGAGCCTAATTGAGTCGTTTCTATGCTTAATTAATTTGCGAGAGTATCTTCTCAGCAGAAGAGCGAGGATTGAAACTGCCAGTGAGGCAGAGACGCATGCCCCCTAAGCAATAAAGCTAATAAGCGTTGGATATTGCGCTGGCATCGGTAAGTGCCGCAGATGCAGATAAATCCGATTTCGTCTCTAAAGGCGTCGAAAGCCTTCCCTTTCCATCGTCTTTATCCGGGATTAGCCGAATTATGGACGCCTCTTCTCCATCTCATTCCCCGCAGCCCCAGCTCAAACCTACCACCTTTGGCAATATCCCGTATCCTCCTATCCTCTTCCTTCTTCTTCTCCTTCTGCTTCTCATCGTCCGTTTTTTCCTCCGTTTCCTCCTCCTCCTCCTCCTCCCTCCCTCCTCCTCCTCCTCTTTTTCCTTCTCTACCTCCTTCTCCTCCTTCTCCTTCTTCTCATTTCCTTCTCCTCAATGTCCTCCTTCTCCTACTTCTTATCATCCCCGTCTTTTCCTTCTCTTTTTCCTCTTCCTTCTCCTCCTCCTCCTTATCCTCCTTCTCCTTCTCATCTCCTTTTCCTCCTTGTCCTTTTTCTGTTTCTCCTTCTCATCCTCCTCTTCTCATCCTTATCCCTATCCTGCTTCTCCTCCTTCCTCCTCTTTCTGCTCCTTTTCCTCGTCCTCATTTTCCATGTCCTCCTCCTCCCCTATCCCTCCTCAATGTTTCGATCCCTCTCCCGTGGTTCATTATGGCGACGTCTCCCTAGAAAGCAGTCACCAAAGTAGCGAAAGGCGAGCGACCCAACCGGACCAAAGAGGAAAAGAATGAATGTCTGCATTCGTCTGTATGCCATGCATAGCATCATCCACTCTATCCCTCATCAGTCATCATGCTTTCATATACATCAGTTATGCATATATACGTGATTTACGCAAATCAGTTATATATAATATATATAATATATATAAATAATCTATATATAAATATATATATTTATATACGGTGGTATATGGTGATCGTGGTTTGTACATAATTTAGCGGGTCGGAGGTGACTCCAGCCGAGTTCTATGTCCTTGGCCACGCAAATCAATATCCCTACTACTTCCGATGTAGAAAAAGGATGGGCCGAAGCGGGACAACAGCATATACGGTCTTGGAATCCGACTCTGTCTCATCCTTGGTCTCCCCATAGAGCAGGGGTGCGCAACCTGCGGCCGTACGACCGCATGCGGCCGTAAGAGGGAGATTTGGCGGCCGTGGACGTATGGTGAAATTGTAATGTATTGGCGGCCGTGTGTATATAAATTCAGAAATATTTTAATTCCATTGTTTAAAAACTGAGGTCATGTGAATCAGTTAGTCATCTTTGCTTCTGTGTTAGTGCATGCAAATATCAACAAGTATTATACTCACACATGCACACACACACAAACCCTCGCACACTGACACCCTTTGAGTATGCATCCCTGCACTGCAGACGTAGCTCAAAGAGGCAGGCAGACTAATTATATCAATATTAAGCAATGGACAGCCAACCACTGCATATATTGTACGAGTAGAGGTGCAGAGAGATAATGATCAATGAAAGTTACAGTGTACAAATGCTACTGGACGGCATTCCTACTGCGTACTTTACCACCGTCCTTGATGCTCTGCTGCAAGAATTCTCTGAACGATTCAATGTCTTTAAAGATTTGCCAGCACTGCGACTTGTTACTACTCCTCATCTGATGGAGACAGAAAATGCGGCCCTGGCCCTCCTGGAATTGGTGAGTTGAAGAATGACGAACAACTCATACAGAAGTTCAAGGATTAAAGCGATTTACTATAGAGGTGTAAAAGTTGGTGGTGGAATACCCTAGACTTCGAGAACTGTCATGACAAGAAATTAGAAATACTCTGGTCCTCTTTGGAGGCATGGGCGTATTTAAAGTGTGGTTTTATGGGTTCAGCCCCAAAATAAATGCATTACTGTTATTAAAAACTAAAAAAATAGAAAAATACGACAATTTCCAATGGGAACCCCGAAAACTTAAACCCCCTCCAAATTCTTTCCTAGCTATGCCACTGTAAAAATCAGAAGCCCTACGTGTGTGAGGCAGTCGTCTCTCGGATGAATTGTTTGAAAAATAAGTACAGAACTGGAATTGATGGACGTCTTGGAGTCTCCCGCCTTCTCATGCCTCTCAGTCAATATCCAAGAAAGTGATTAATCTGGAATATTATTAGCTACAAATTTGAATATTATTGAAGATGTAGAATTGTAGATAAAATTGATCGTGTTTCTTATTAGCCTACTCTTTTATTAATTTTTGTGATGGAAAGACTTCGAAGGCATACTGAAGTTCGTGGAGAAGGAATAGACGTCAGTAAACATAGTTGCATATATCTTGGCGGCCGTGGTGAGAATATGAGCCTGTAATGCGGCCGACATTAACGAAAAGGTTGTGATGGAAAGACTTCGAAGGCATACTGAAGTTAGTGGAGAAGGAATAGACGTCAGTAAACATAGTTGTAACAGTTAACACAGTAAACGTTCCCACACGTATATTTTTTAACATAGGCTAACCTAATAGCATATATCTTGGCGGCCGTGGTGAGAATATGAGCCTGTAATGCGGCCGACATTAACGAAAAGGTTGCGCACCCCTGCGATAGAGGATGACATTTTCTGATGAGAGCAGGATTCATTCCTTTACCGGAAATAGTCGATCCCTTCTCAATTCCTTCTCTCTTCATCACTATTCTGTATCTCCTAAATTCATTCATTCATTCAAAAATTTACATAGCGCCCCTTCAATGTAACTAATCAGAAGCGCTCCCAACTCCAGCCCGGGCAAAAAGGTAAGTTTTAAAATGGTCATAAAGAGTATCGGTACATGATCTATAGGGAATAGGCGTAGCTCCCGAAGAAGGCTATTCCAAACTCTAGGGCCTACCACAGAGAATGCAAGGTTCTGCATAGTTGCTGTGCGGGCAAATGGGACCACCACTACCCCCCTCTCGGCAGAGCGATGGGAGCGACTACCCTGAGCCCCCAGATACCGGCTGACAGAGATCTATTAGGTAGGCTGGTGCAAGGCCAAGTTGGCATAGCCAGATCAGAGAGACAACTCTACATTCGATGCGCTGTCGGGCAGGAAGCCAATGCAGAACCTCCAACATGTACCCGGTGAGATGATCGTATTTTGGTATTTGGCCGATGAGTTGCGCTGCAGCTCGGTTGGGTTCTGCGTGTCTGCTGGAGCTTGTCAGTGGTGATTCATCCATAGTTATCTGAGCGTTGTTTGCTTATTGATACAATTTTTTTGTCCTTCGTCAGTTTATCATCATCTATAGACTGATGCTGGCAGGACTTTTGTGAAGTTCGTAAACAACGCGCTATAGAAAGTGTATAAAGATACACAATAGACGCACACACACACGCACATACACACACTACACACACACACACACACACATATATATATATATATATATATATATATATATATGTGTGTGTGTGTGTGTGTGTGTGTGTGTGTAGGTACGCACACATATTGCTCGATATATTTATCCATTCATTCAGAGCATTTATATAGCGCCTCTTCAAGATAACCATTCTGAAGTGCTCCCAACCCAACTTCGGCTGAAAAGAACAATTTGCAAATGTCTATAGAAAGTGTATGCAGAATCCCTATAGCTAAGACAAAGCGCAGCCTGCGCAGGTCCAAAGGGAACCGGTTCTACGTATAGTTGGTCTAGACACTGAAAAAACGCGATGCTGCAACGTCGGATATACAAATTATACATGTATGCGTGCGAGAGCAATGACCATTTCGCACCGGATAGACGAACGAAGATATCTCCGGCCATCCAAACCTGAACTGGGGCAGCAGAGATCCAATAAGTACCAAGGAACATTCCCCAGTTGGCATCGACAAACCCAAATAAAAATCTTAAATTCAAAACGTTGGGAAATAGGCAGACATATATGCGAGATATATGTTCAAATTTTGAAATGCCACCAATAGGTCTACATACAGTAGCTATCGATTTAGACAGACTAATACGTTCGTCAATATCGCCCAGCAATGTCTCGATGCACCATATAGATGTTCAAATGATAAGACTTCGGCGAAGGCCATATAGATATGCGCAACTGATGGGTGTCTGTGGACCACAGGTCGAGCTATGGCCGTTGATAATACGACCACCGAATGCCATGGGTCATATTCCACCCATATCGTCCTTGTATGAACGTTATCGGATGTAAAAAAATGCAAAAGGCTTTCTCGCGAGATTGCAAGTCGACTCGCGAGATTATCGCAAGTCATGTTTTCCAAGCACTTCCGTAACTTCAGATCTGGACTTACACTTTCCGTTTGGTTTGCATTTATATGCATCTATGTAAGACATACATGTCCTGGGTCATATTCCACCCATATCGTCTTGGTATGCCGTTACCATGCATGCATGCGTACATGTATTTTTTCAATTTTGTTCAATTCAATTTTATTTTCCTGTAACCAACATATCACAGATTTGACAATTATGGCAATGTACATAGTAGATAAAAGCATTGTTGTTACAAAGGGAGGACCCTGAAGGGAAGAATCATTCTGCTAAATAGGGCCACCTAAGTAATGAAGAAAATATCACGATCACAAACGACAACCGGTTCACATGCAGAGACAGGAATTAAACATAAATCGTCAATTATGTAAACTAACAGAACTTAACTAAACGCCCACAACAGTGAATAATATTCATTCAATTACGTTGTTGTATCAGAAAAATGACTTAATTTATTCTAAAAATTGTGGAAGTCAAGCAATTGACGGATCAATATGGGTATAGGCTACTATTCCATACCATAGCCATTACGAATCTTATTGAAACAACCGAGTATTTTTGTGGGCAAAGGGTTGTCGAATACAACTTGGTGCTTCTTGTGGGGTTAAGTGAATCTCAGAGGTACGGAAGAAGAGTTGTCTAATGATCTATATTATAGCTGGTAACAGATTGCGCTCATAAGGATAAATGAATTCACCTACTTATGCTATCCTAATTTGTTCAACTTTTAGTAATTTGAATTCGAAAGACAACCGACTAATATGAGATCCGTAGGAAGTGCCAGCAATGAATCGGACAGCTCGATTTTGAAGTGGTCAGCTTTTGCATGTTTGTCTTATAAGTAGAGGCCCATATTAAATTACAATAGCCAAGGTAAGGATAGAGCAGCGTGTAAGTGTTAACCGAACCTGGGGTGGAAATAAGTTGGAGACACAAATTAGGATCCCAAAATTCTTTACTATTTTGGAGGAGATTGCTTTTATGTAATTTTTCCATGATAAATGCTGGTCTAATAGTACACCTATATTTTGGATGAGGTCACTTGAGTAATGGGATTACCATCCATACATAGTGTTTTGGCGTCAGAGGGACAATTTTTCTCATGGGACCAGAATAATATAGCATATAGGCCTATAATTGGTCTTATCCTGGTTGAAAGATAATTTATTTGCACGAAATATTTTGGCAATCAGAACTATAGTTCAGCATTCACTTTTTGATATGAAATGTCCAAGGAGATATGAGAATAAAAGATATTAGTATCGTCAGCAACGAGAATTAAATACATCAGAGGAGAGGCGTTTGGAAGGTCATTAATATAGATTAGGAATAATAGTGGTCCTAAAATCGATCCTTGTGGAACGCCATAAAATTAATTGCACGCATCATCGAGAAGGCTCCATTGTAATGCACTACCTGTGAGCGTTTCTTAAATAACTGGCAAACCAATTAAGCTGGGCTCCTCTTATGGCATAGTTATTAAGATTTTTCAGTATAATGCTATGGTTCACAGTATCAATTGCCTTGGCCAAGTCGAAAAAGACTCCAAGGGAGTATTCATTATTCTCTATTGCTCCTGATATTTTTTGTCTTGGATACGCAACAATGGCATAGAGGGGAGCGATCGGCTTGAACTGCTTTGAAGCCATGTTGAGATGGAAATATAACATTAGGTTTTTCAAGAAAGCTGCTTAGTCCTTCGCACACTAGCGTTACAGAGAACGGGAGGACGGAGATGGATTGGTAGTTAGCCACATCCCCCTTCTCACCTCTTTTAAAGATGGGAACAACACTGGCTATTTTAAGGCGTTGGGAAATATACAAGAGTTAAATGAACAGTTGACTATTTCAGCCAGTGGCCTAGCGATATTGATTAATGAGGGGAAGCAACAAAAGGGTCTATGTCATCGATTCCCTTACTATGAGATAAACGGATTGTACAACCCAATTTAATAATTTTTTCCGGAGTTGTTCCTTCTAGACAAAAGAGTTGGCAATACATACATACATGCATAATATTACATACATACATACATACATGCATACATACATACTTACTTATTTACTTACTTACTTATGTTGCAATGTTTGTTGTACGTTTATATGTATAATTCATTGGCCTGCAACTCTGCATGCACTACTGCACAAGCACCACCTTGAACATTTCTGCACCCTGGCACATTTTCTGCTGGATTTTATTCAACCTTTGACAGTCAGTACTACTGTATATAAAAATAGTAATGAAAAAGGAGCGATCCTGTCAGCGGAACGATATTGTTCCTTTTGGGTTAACCTCTTTGACACCACGAACTACTAAAACAAGAGTACATGAAGTATTTGGTGATCAATAAAGCTTGTGATTTGTATGTACGTACATGTATGCATACATTACATCTCTCTCTCTCTGTCATACCATTATGTCCTGAGCATGTATGTAGATCTGCAGCAGATGCCACATGTGATAATGAGGCTCAGTGGAATTAAACGACGCCATCCGTCTTTACGCCACAGCATGCATCCACAATAAAGGCACGCGACCAATGGGCTGGTAGTACACAGCCACAGGGAAAGCGAAGATAACAGGACACACAGACACACAGACAGATAAATAGAGACGGAGGACAGAAGGACACAGCAGTGCGATCAGAATAATTTTACCAAAAGAAAAAGCTGTCTTGCTACAGATATTAGTCTGCGTACAAATGTCAAGATGGCCAGACGTTCTTTAGCGTCTGATTTTCTGAACAATTAATTTGTCACGTGCGGGTTTAACTCGTTAGTTTTTTTGTCGTTCGGACTTCATTGAAATCTAGGATGCGTTCATGCAATTAGTTGTCGCTTTAGCCGTTATAATATTAATCCGAGTGTTTACCCAAATGTAATGTTTCGGCGCTTGTTATCAAAGCCTCGTGTGGCTTCAGTTCTCATTTCCTTGGACTTCAGTCCTTATTTTCCAGGACTTCAGTCCTTATTTCCAAGGACTTCGGCAGGCCCGTCCATAGGCATACGCTGAATACGCAACCGCGTAGGGCCCCGGCGATTCCGCCGATATTTAGGGGCCCCCAAAAATCCCATTTACAAGAAACTACAAGAAACAGCAATAATGACATCACACGCCGCACGAGTCTAAATTAAGTGCAAATGCTTAAATTATTTAAGCTAAATGTATTGTCTGTGACACTAGTTGGGAAAAGTCTTGGCCTTAGCCCTTAAGGTCAGGAAGCTATAGGCCAATGCCAAGAGAATCTTGGGAAGTGGAAACATGATCTCTGTGCCTGAGTGAAAGCTACCAGCCTACCACAGATGTAAAGTTGGGTGTCGAAAGATAGATTATGGTCCACGGTAAATTCAAAGCGCGAGGAATTTTGAAGTGACATTAGCAATATATTATCTTGCGGAGTATCGTCCGATATATAGCAATAAGAGACGGGCAGCAAATTGGCCTACTAATACAGCTGTGATAATATTATATGTGCGTGCGTGTGTGTGTTTGTGTGTGTGTGTGTGTGAGAGAGAGACAGACAGACAGACAGACAGACAGATAAACAGACAGACAGATAAACAGACAGAGACAGAGTGTGTGTATATATGTATATAATATATAATTATATATAGGCCTACACATGTAGATAGATATACGTAAATGCATAGTATTCCGTGTGTGGGCTTTTCAGAGTTTTCAGTTAATCTGGAGACCCCATTCCAGTGTAATACAGATCTCAGGATTATAAGTAACTTTTAGATAGATCTCAATAAAATTGATAAATAAAGCTGTCGTTTTTAAGTCACCAGCTGCAAAGTGTGATGGTAAGTACAAGTTCACACTACTCTCACTTCTGAGATTGCATTTCACATTTATAAACAAATTAAGCAATTCGCCATAGCCTAAAAACCACGGTAGGCCTATACATGTGCATCAGAGAAAGTTATAAACAGCAAATGGATAAATTTCTGTATATGTATTTTCTTCTACGTAAAATAATAATTTTGGTCGCAGTGTAGGCCTATACTTGTAATCGCAAATGTAATCCTAATTTATAGATCTCTTTAGCGACCAAAAAAGCTAAGTCACGGGAACCAGCTTATTCACAGGTGCTCAGTCAAAACAAAAAAATGTAGCCTATATAAAAAATAGATTTGCAGAGGGTCAAGATCGAAAGGATCAGGCAAGCAGACATTCGGCTGCGGTGTTTAGTGCATGGGTGGTGGTAACAGAAATGAAGCGATTCGGGAGGCAAGATTTAAAGATAGCCTAAGATTTGATTTTGTGAAAGAGCAGTGCTTTAAGTTTTCAGTGAGAGACCTATAGCCTATTTGGGATATAATGGACTAATATTACATTAGGAAACCCATAAAATTCAATACAATGTTGCCTTGGTAAACCTAATTCTAATAATTATCATATTAATTTTGTCCAAAATGCTCAATAAAGCTATTTATAGACTAAGTCAGGCCAGGGCAGTCTTCTTTCTCAGCAACGTTTATAAAGTGTCCCAATCCCCAATGGGCGGGCCCCCAAAGGGGTCATCCATTAATTATGTCAACAAATTTTAGGCCTTTTTGACCCCCTCCCCCTTGTCAACAACTGTCAAACATTGACGGAGACCCCAAAAAATTATGTCAAGAATCCCAGAACCCCCCTACCGCAACATTTTTTCCCTGATGACCTTTTTTTTTTTTTTTTAGTCATTTACCATATTTTGTTCATTTATATAAAGAAAAATTTGTTGACGTCAACTTGGACCAGACCCCCCCCTTGTCAACGCTTGTTATCAAAGCCTCGTGTGGCTTCAGTTCTCATTTCCTTGGACTTCAGTCCTGATTTTCCAGGACTTCAGTCCTTATTTCCAAGGACTTCGGTCCTTATTCCCCAGACTTCAGTCCTTATTCTCCAGACTCAAGTCCTTATTCTCCAGACTTCAGTCCTTATTCCAAGGACTTCGGTCCTTATTGCATAAACTTCAGTACTTATTAGCCAGATTTATTGTTGTTGAAGTAAGTCATCTGAGTATCTTTCTCTGAAAGACTGAAACTGTTCTTGGTGAACGAGCTCGTAATGTAATGTAAAAGTAAATGTAAATCTTCGGGGAAGTCAAGCCGAGCTCGTTATGTTGCTGGACTTAAATTTGGAAATCACTCTGTATCTGACATTCTGCTCACCATTTTGTTCACAACTCAAAGTAACCTTTTCCAAATTGCTCACTCCAATTGGCTGCCTCTTTTTTTAGCAGACTGATATTCTGGATAGTGACCCAATTACGGCTTAATTTTGTTGCATCATCATTTGATGTCTTGTATATTGGACAGTGGCGATGTTCAAACTCCACAAGGAAAGGCCAAGAGACCCTTGCATTGATGCGAATGCGATAGCACGCCAGAGGTGACTCATCATAAGCCTTCACCGTGAGGATGTTATATGGATCAATTTAGTTTGATGGGTAATGGGTAAGATAAGCTATGTGGGCCTGTAGGCCTATGGGACAGAATGGCAGACTGAACGGTTTAGTGTTCTTTTTATATACTTAAGTTTTTGTACACCAAACTGCGGTATGCAATTGGTTTCAATAAAGAATTCTTCGTCTGATCTGCATACTTGCCGCTGATTGGTTAAGATCTAATGAAATATGTTTTGATGCCGACATCTCAGTCACTGACTTGTGTTGACAATTCCTAAATATGCTAGTATTAGCAGGTCATGAATATGCATGGTCTCCTAGGGAACCACCCGAGGGCATTGCGGATTGACGCAACCGCGATCATTAATCGTCGGAGTGTTCGTGATTGGGCATCCGTCTCTCATTCACCCAGCGATGTAGGAAATCGTCGGCCGTTATAAGGAAACTGTACGGGCCTCCATACATCTCCAGTCCAGCGTCTCGGAGAAAACGAGCGGACAATATCGATCTACGGGACATGAAGGATCACAGGACACGAATTATCACAAGAAAATGGATGAGCGCGGACCGCCGTTGGGCTTGTTTGGATTTCGGTTGTGCGAAATTTATAGCGACGGCCTTGACAGCGCCGAGGCCTCGAAGGTGTGGGATTAACGAGGCAGGAGACTGAATGGAAATGACACCGTACCACGAAGAATAAAGGGTTTTGTTGATGAGTGGGTCAGTGTTAACGTTTCTGTGGCTAATGTTTGGAACGAGTTCTTATTGGTGGAGTTATTTCCCTCAGAAGAGCCATCTAAGCAAACATACAAAGCCGTGTAGATTGCTAAAGGGAAGTACGGACAAACGGACAAGACCTACGACCATGACGGATCCTAAATTCTGCACTCACAGGACGAAAGGAAAGAAAATTGACTAAAGCGGAAATTCTCGGATGCCTGCAATAACGACTCTGGTCTCACGTTCTTCTGCATGGACTGACTGCACTCTTTAAATTATCTTTATAATTGGTCTTGCGAGCACCTTGTTCACGAGGCCAAGTAGTCATGGCGCCCCAGAGTGAAAGGAATTAGCACCCCGATTAAGTCGCTGTATTTAAGAGAAATTTCTATGACACGCAGAAGGTTGTCAAGATGACAGATGAAGCAATCACGTGAGTGGCGACGTCTGTGTTGATGGCCGTGCGTCTATCTCCCCGTATGTGTCTACCTCCCCGTGTTTGTACTTCCGCATGTGTCTGGCTGTCTGCCTTAGTGTTTTTCTGCCTCAGTAGACCTCTATTTGTCTACCTCACTACGTAATCAACTCCCTTTCTTTTTCGGCAAATAGCTGTTTGTTCGCGTGCAATGAATTCGGTGAGACAAATAAATAAACTTCGTTGAATCTTGCTCAGGTTTTCCTCCCCACATCTCCCTCCCTGCTCGCACCCTTGCATCCGTCTCTCTCCCTATTCTCCAGTTAGTCTGCCTCTCCCAGTTAATTCCACTCTGACCTAGATCCATACCTCTGCTTTGTCTGACACTTCCACGTGTACACCAATCTACCTTTTCCTCCTTTCCTCATCCCACCGCTGCTTCTGTCCATTGTGTCTTTCTTTTATTCCTTTCTTCCTCTTCCCTCCGACCTGCATTCTGTTTCAACACCCCTCTTCTTCCTTTCCACACAGCCTGTACGCTTCTTCCATTCTTTCATCTTCCCTTCCTTTCCTTTTTCCTTGCCTCCGTTCTTCTTCCCTCTTCTCTCCTTTCCTTGTTTCTTCTATCTTTTAAATGCTTCCTCAATCCTTCCCTCATTCTTTCTTTCCTCTTCCCTCTTTCCCTTCCTTGCTCCTTCCTCCTCCATTCTTCCTTCGTCTCTTCTCGCTTCCTCCTTCGTTCCCTTCACCAGTCGATGAGAAACAAGGCTGCATCGATCTTCTTACTTTCGACGGGAAACGTCACGCCAGGCGACCGACGGACGAAGGTATTGTTATGCAGGCGGACGGCAGCAGAGTAATATTATAAGGCTCTGTGCACTCGGAAAACAGTTGGCCTACTTGCAACGCTTCTTGAAACACAAATAACAACAGCCAAATATAGGGGAGCGGGGTTAGATGTAGCAATTTTGGCATGTGCATTATTTTCTAAATTTATATTGTGACTTCCATCTATATATATATTATGTATGTGTAGTGTAGTATGTAGGTGTGTAGTATCAGCCTAGGTGTGTGTGCAGTGACAGCGGTTGGCAAGCAGATTGGTAGCCTGAGTGGTGTGTGCAGGCAAGGGGTTATCTTGCCGGGGTATAAAACCAGTTTTGCGGAGCTGAGGTAGCGATCGGTTGAATATACGAGAGTGTGCTGCTGCTCACCTAGCATTGTGTAATCTGTAGCTTAGTGTATTATGATTAATAAAGGTAAACGTTCTATGCACAGTGTTGAGTTGTATTAGGTAGCGTTAAGTCTAGAACATCCGACAATAGAGACGCTACAACTGGTGGACAACCGGGGTATCAGTGCAGATACACCTCTCCGCATCTGTATGCTTCTGGACAGCAGCAAGAACACACATGAGTGCACCGGAAAACGCAACCGCTGGTCACTACTTCCTTAGATCGGGAAAATCACAACAGACATCTTCAACATTTCTATCGTCTTCTCCTAAACTGGTTTTATACCCCGGCAAGATAACCCCTTGCCTGCACACACCACTCAGGCTACCAACTCTGCTTGCCAACCGCTGTCACTGCACACACACCTAGGCTGATACTACACATGTACATACTACACTACATATGTATGTATGTATGTATGTATGTATGTATGTATGTATGTATGTATGTATGTATGTATGTATGTATGTATGTATGTATGTATGTATGTATGTATGTATGTATGTATGTATGTATGTATGTATGTATGTATGTATGTATGTATGTATGCATGTAAGTAATGAATGTAATTAATATATGTAAGCCTATGTCTGCATGTATGTGTGCATGTATGCCTGAAGATATTTAATAGGCCTATAGAGCATTATAGGTACCTGACAAAATCGCTGTGACTGCCATTCGTTCCAAAGTCTTCTTTGTTATTTTAATATGTCCTCAATTATAGCTGGCAAAACAGCCAATTACATGCGCTTGTGCATTTAGAGAAATTTCTCCAAAAAAATATACTGTTAGAGTGTAACAACCTTCCCCGCACGGTGCGGGCCACACCTGGGTTGGTTGCAAAACTAAATGGGGTATGTTGTAATGAACATTGTCAACAGCTGAGTAAGTTGTGATATAAATACATACATATAATATATTTATATTTGTATAGATAGGGTCTAAATTTATTCTATTATTCTAACTGTTTGGGTTGATTATACAAAATATAAATGTGACTTTTCTTTAGGATTTCTGTAATCTGATTCATGTTAGTCACAGTTGTAGCACACACATATTTCTTACATCAATCAGACTAAGAGAAAGAAACAAGCAAAAGGGACAAAGAAAGACACTGATAAATACAGAAGAGACAGAGCAAGAGAGTTGCTAATATTGTTATCGGTCAATTAAATGGTAGTTAATTGAAAAACCAACAGCCTTTAATTAGCTCTACAAGTATTAGACACATGTACTCACATACATGTACAAGCACATACATATTTGCCTCTATCTTTCTTTATTGAGACGATTTACTTTAAACGCCTAATCCCTATTTCGGTTCGTTGCTCCAAGCGCTTGAGCAGTCTTCCCTCTTCCGGAAGACAGATAATGTACTGCTGGTCTTCAAGAAAGCGGTCCTGCAGCAGGGGGTGATGCCATCCGGAAGACAGTCCATATGAGACAGTCCTCTTTGTGTCTCTTATAGGCAGAAGATGACTGATGAACAAGTTGCTGCTGCTGCTGCGGTTGGCTTTTTTGTTCCTCGCATCCCATCGCTTAATCGGATTTATTTTTAACTGCTCCATTTGTTCGTCCATGACGTGATGTGATTTAATCAGCTGAGCGATGCATAGAAGGATGAGGCTCAGTTGAGGCTGAGTCGAACCAAGACAATTCAAGTCAGAACTTAACTAATAGGCTCTAGTGCAACTAAGTCCTGTCCAACCAACCTCAGTCCTTAAAAACTCTGCCACTGTCGTATACTCGGGTGGTGCCAGTACAAAGCCTGGTAAAAGAGGAGGGCAACAATGATCATCTTTTTATGGCACAGTGTCGTTAAACAGAAACCACTACTGCAACCCTCCTAAGTCCACCCAGTCCAAACCAACCCATCCAGTTACAATCCTACCATTTCACATTCGCTCCCCTCTCTCTTCAGTTTCTCATCGACCTCTCCGCTCCTTGGTCAGGCATACTCTTTTTGTTCCACGAGTTAGGACCACTATGGCCCAAACTAGATCTTTCGCCACTATTGGGCCCTCCCTATGGAATGCCCTTCCTTCCTCTCTACGTGTTACCATTCTTTCTGGGTCTCTTCCTACAGCCTTCTCCCTACTCAAAACCTTCTTCTTCTCTAGGGGTTCTCGCACTGGGAGGGCTACTGAATGGCCACTGCTGTGAGCAGCGTTATAAAAAATATAAATAATACAATAGAATACAATATGTCCTGTACAACCACCACGAGTCCATCCAAACCCCAATTCTGCGCCCCACCTCTGTAAAGCGCTTCCTTTATCTTCTCCGTCCAAACCCTGTGCACCTGATCCTGTTACGAAACTCCTCATGCATGATTTCGTCGATGAGCTCGTTCCTGTCCAAATGCAGCTCTGCAATTTTTGTGTCTGGCTGAATGATTTTTGCCAGCGAGTCAAAAGCTCGCAATTAATTATTCAACCGTCTCTGCAGAAGTAGTCTGGCAGAGACCTGGAAAATACAATCAGCTACCGGACAATCTTGAACCTCGCTGTTTTTTTATCGAAGGTGATCGAGGAAAAAATTTAATTCTTGCTCGGCAGATGGTGCTCAATTTGGAAGTAAGCGACTTCGCGTCGAAGTTTCTAATCAAGCTTCAGAAAAAGACATAATCACAGAGACTAAGTCAGATGTCGGACCACGTCTGTGATGCTATTGATTTTGTCACGCTGCTCGCTCTACTGGATGCAAGAATGGCGTTTGACACGGTCGATCGATGACCAGGTGTCTTGGAGTCTCTTATGGAATCGCAGAACGTTTGCAAGTCCGTACATGTGCGTATTTATGTATGTTTGTATGTATGTATGAATGCATGACGCACATCATTATATTCATATGTACCTACTTGGACCGATCCTGTACATTTTATGAACGACCGATCTAACTCACTCGCCTGACATATACAATTATAGATACATGCAGTGGTGTAGTGGGGCGGGAACGCCGTTCCCGCACTTTTTCAGGCACCCAGGGAGGGAACGCGATCCCTCACTATTTTGCAGCATTTCTGTACAGGTATGGAAACTGTTTGAATACTTGAATACAATATGTTACAAATAACAAATTCCTATGTATAAATTTACATAATTACATTTATTAAGGTGCGGTCTTGGTCTTGGTCTTTTTTGTGGTTAGGTCTTGGGCGTCTGGTTTTTTTACATTCAACAGTTTCAAAAATAGCAGCGCTCACACTATGCAAAATTCTTGCAAGATTGCACTTTTTGCTACAGTTGCTACTTCAATTTTCAGGCGTTCCCCCACTTCATTTTTTAGGACTACACCACTGGATACATGTCTATATAAACTTACAAAGATATAAATATACACATACATAAATTTATGTATGTATATATCTGTGTGTGTATATATACATCCCAAAGAGGTCCTTTTGCTAAAGCCCATGGAATGTACTGAGGACCAGATCTTCTATGCTTTATCTGGTCTTCATGTCTCGTCCTTTGGGGACCATCGTGTCCTCCGTCTGTCCGTCGGAAATAAACGCAGCCGAAGAGATACCAATCGACGAAAAGACTCTGCTGCCTTCGACTGACAAAGAGAACGACTCAACCCCCCCTCCTCCACAGACGTCTTTGGGGGGGGGGTGCTGTTGCTGCTGCTACCATGGCCGACGTTGCGACGGCGTCTTTCTAATGGATTGAATAGAATGAAAGAATGAACGAAATACGGCAGGGAGGAAAGGAGGCATTTAGGAGGCAAGAATATGTGTGCGCGATAGCTTTATCTGGTCTTCAGATTCAGACACGAAATAGACGCACACGCAGAGACTCTGGAGCCTTCGACTGACAGTGAGGAAGAGAGTGAGGGTAGAGAGAGAGAGAGAGAGAGAGAGAGAGACGCGAGAGAGCGAGGCAGAGAGGAGAGCAGACACACAGACAGACATGAAGAGAGGGGAACCGATGGAAAGAAAGAGAGAATGAGAGAGGGGAGAGAGGGGAGAGAAGGAGATGCATGGGGAAAGATATATAGATAGGGAGAGAGAAGGATAAAGAGGGAGGGAGAGAGAGAAGGAGAGAGATAAAGAGTGAGATTGAGAGAGAGTATACTATGTGCGTGTGTGTGTATGTGACAAATACACAGAGACACAGAGAGACCCAGACTGACGACAGACAAACAGTCAGATAATATGTCGTCGGTGTCTTTCTATAGTGAGACAGGGTTAGAGAAAGAGACAGATACGGAAACAGACACGCAGACTGAGAAGAAGACCAGAGCAAACCATAATATCTAGGAACATACAGACACCGCAAGAAAAGCGACACAGGGCGATAAAAGGAAAAGATGCTAAGACAAAGAGTGACGTAGAGACAGTGACAGAGATAGATAGACAAACACAGATAGATAGATAGACAGATCGAAAGACAGACAGATGGATAGATAGACAGAAAGACAGACAGACAGATTGACCGACGGACGGACGGACGGACGGACGGACAGACAGACAGACAGACAGACAGACAGACAGACAGACAGACAGATAGAAATGGGCCAAAACGAGCTTCATATTCTCCAGGGAGTTTTTCATGATGAGGTTCCTGTCATCAATAATACAGAGACAATCAGTAAAAAACAAAACAAACAAAACGAATCTGCACATGATTTTCATCACATAGCCAATAGTTTGCAGTAGCTCATGAAATATATTGAGATATAATATAATTGTAATAATATAGTTCAAAGCAGATAGCTGGACAGACAGACAGGTAGATAGATAAAAAAGCTATAGGCAGCCAGACACACAGACAGAGAGGCAGGCAGGCAGAGAGAGGCCACACGGAAGGCGGTTGCTGCCGGCGGTTGGTAATTATGCCTGGAGTAATTGCAGATTGCGACGCTGACATTTTTCCTTCGACCGGGACAAGCGTTGTTTGACATGAGGGACGGGATGGAGCTATCCGAGGGAAGGGGTGGAGCTGTCGGCGAGGAAGCGGAAGTAGAACGTCGGAATGGAAAGGAGAGGAGTATTGCTGGAGAGTGGAATACGCGCTGAATCCGTTGCGTGCCAACCTAGAATTACGTGTCTCACTTCCTCCCCTCTTCCCCCACGTCTCACTTCCTCCCCTCTTTCCCCATGTCTCACTTCCTCCCCTCTTCCCCCACTCGTTACCTCGCGTACTAAGATGCGATTCTGCGCTGTCCCTTTAACGCCGGCTGCGGCCGTTTTGAGACGGTTTTATCATTTGGACGAATATATTGCCAAGGAGGATGAGGAAAGGGTGTAATGAAAGGAAGGAGGGAAACGAGGAAGGAATAAGTCAAAGGAATGAGGCTGAAGAAGAAGAAGAACGCGAAGAAGAAGAAAGAGGAAGAAGGAAGAAGAATGCGAAGAAGAAGGAGGAAGGAGGAAGAAGAGGAGGAGGAGGAGGAGGAGGAGGGAGGAGAAAGAGAAGGAAGAAGAATAAAAGAAGAAGAGGAGAAGGAGAAAAAAAGAAGTGGAGGAGGAGGAGGAGGAGGAGAAGAAGAAGAACGCGAAGAAGAAGAATAAGGAGAAGAAAGAACGGGAAGAGGGAGGAGGAGGAGGAGGAGGAGGGAGGAGGAGGAGGAGGAGGAAGAAGAACGCGAAGAAGTGGAACAAGAAAGAATGACGAGGCAAAGATGTGTCTGTCTGTGTGTTGGTATGAGGCTGTACCTGCTAATGCTTCTGCGCACGTTTGACCTAAATCCTACTAAACGCCTATGAGAGCACATATGCCTATAGAGACAGAGACATATATACGTAGACAAGCAGAAATACAGAGGCCAAAGAAACAGCGAGACAGAAAGAAATTGCAGGAGAGAGATTGGCGTAGAATGAAGGAGTGAGACAGATAGGTAGAGATAGAGATAGAGATAGAGATAGCGATAGAGAAAGAGATAAAGATAGAGACAGTGGTTAGATTGCTCATCCAGAAGTGGCGGATCGTCAAATCTTTACAAATCTTAAACTTAAACCTATCTGGCTGATATATTCCGATATGTTCGCTATTTGCTATTCTGATAAGCATAAAACGTGTGAAACAAGCTACACAGTCATGCATGATCGATTATTGTAACAGAAACTCATTTAAGTGACGTGTCTGCTCTTTTAGGTGGCGGATCTCATAGTTCAGGAGGCGGATCTCAAATCCGAGGTGTCGGATGTCAGATCCGGGTGGATCCGGCTGAATGTAACCACTGATCATAGAGATAGAGATAGATAGGTGGATGGATGGATGGGTAGGTGGATGGATGGATAGATAGATGGATAGATAGATAGATAGATAGATAGATAGATAGATAGATAGATAGATAGATAGATAGATAGATAGATAGATAGATAGATAGATAGATAGACAGAGAGACAGAGAGACAGAGAGATAGAGAGACAGAGAGACAGAAAGACAGAGATGCAGCATGACAGAGACAGAGAGAAACAGAGAGGCAGAGGGAGGCAGAGAGAGAGAGAGACAGAGAGACAGAGAGAAACACAGAGAGACAGAGAGCACTCGTTTTAAGGCAGACTTTTCAAGCCAAATGCATAAACTCCGTAAAGCGTACAATGACTCATAATGAGTCATATCCTCTATAGGCAATATGTAACAGTATGTAACAGTATGAACAGACAGACAGACAGACAGGTAGATCGAGATGGGCGAAAGCATCCATTGGATTGAGTTAAATTATGTAGTGGAATCGATGAGTGTATACTGCCAGAGATTCCACAGAGACACTAAGCTACACACACACACACACACACACACACACACACACACACACACACACACACACACACACACACACATATCCTCACACACACACACACACACACACACACACACACACACACACACACAGATACACACACACACACACACACACACACACACACACACACACACACACACACACACACACACACACACACACACACACACACACACACATTCACTCACGGGCGCGCATACCCACGCACACATTGTGATCATTTATCATGCTTGCATGCATGTGTGTATCAGACGGGTTCTATACCACAGCTCTACACGTACGAGTGTCCGTCTAAGTCCGCTTCTCTGTATCCGTCCATATGTGTAAGTATGTCTGCGTGAGAGTGAACTCTGCATTATACCGCACCTAAGTACTGTATTGTATCCATCACATCATATTGTATTGTAATCTATTGGATTCTCGGCTATAGTAAGCATTGTATTGGATTGTACTGCATTGCCCTGCGCAACACTGTATGGTATTATTTGTGGGACACGGTGGCCGATTGGTTATATCGTTCGCCTTGTAACGTGGAGAGTATGGGTTCGAGCCTCCTCTGCATTAGACGGTTCAGTGGTGTAACGAGGGGGCAGGGGGAGCGGCCGCCCCCGGGCGCAGGACAGGGGGGCGCAAAATTAGGCTTGAGAAATTTAAAAAAAAAGAAATCAGGCAAGAATAGCTAAAAAAGTACAAAAAAGTAGCTATTATACATGAGTCTTGCAACGGGCGCGGGGTGGGGGCGCAAAATGAGGCTTCTGACCTTCTGACAATTTTACCACTTTTTCATGAAAAAGACGGAAAAGCAAAAAAGTCATCAGAATCGGAACTAAGAAAGACATTTTCAGGAAATTCTTGCCCGGGGCGCGCGAACCCCTAGTTACGCCACGTTGAGACGGTTTCTGTGTAGGGATCTTGAAAAGTCCTGTGTTCTTCACTAACGATTGCTCAGCGACATCGATTTATGGTTATTCATCAGATAATGGCGCTTAATAAATGCATCATCATAATACTATTAGTTGTATTGTTATAAGCATGCACCTATGGAAGGCATATTATAATATATTGTACTGTGTTGTACTGTAAATAAACCTATGATAGCTGCTCACATTGTATCATTGGATTCTGTTGACCTTCCCTCTGCAATTCGTAGCAGGATTCTGGAGGGGATTTCACTGGCGTCTCTCCGCTGCTTAAAGACCTTTCTCTTAGGCCTGTCACGCTGAGAGCGCTTCTGAATAGCTCTGCTGTGAGAAGCGCTTGACAAATGTTCAGATTAGATTAGATTAGATTAGATTAGATCATATACGGTTCTGAATTGGATCCAAGATTCGTAACATATTATTGTATTGCATTGTCTTGTATTGTATGACGTTGTATTGTACTGCATTGTATGACGTTGTATTGTATGACGTTGTATTGTATGGTATTGTATTGTATGACGTTGTATTGTATTGTATGACGTTGTATTGCATTGTATTGTATTGTATGGTATTGCATGACGTTGTATTGTATGACGTTGTATTGTATTGTATGACGTTGCATTGTATTGTATGACGTTGTATTGCATTGTATTGTATGACGTTGTATTGTATGACATTGTATTGTATGACGTTGCATTGTATGACGTTGTATGGTATTGTATTGTATGACGTTGCATTGTATTTTATGACGTTGTATTGCACTGTACAGAGTATTGAGCTGTTATTATGTTGCTGCTGCTGTGTCATTTCCTGTATACTTGCCTGACAGAATGGAGGCGATGGCAGCGATGATGAATGACACGATGACAGCTGGTCCTGCGATTGTCCTCGCAACGAATCCGGCGACGACGTACATTCCCGTTCCACAGCAGCTGCCGACCCCGAGCGAAATGAGGTCAGAGGTCGTGAGGACCTTCTGCAGGTGACCTTCGACCTGGTCCGGTTCACTTCCGGCGTCGCCATCTTCGTAGCTGCGCTGTGATGCGATGGTCTTTGTCCTCATGAGGAGCTTCGTAAAGCGGTTCACTTCCTCGCGGGCGTTGGACAGGTTGCCCGAAGAGGGACCCTGGTCGACGGGAGACTGGAGCATCTTGACGGGTGCTCGAAGGACTTGGACAGTGAGGTCTTCTTAGATCAAATCTGATATAGTAGACAAGGACTTCTGTATGGATAGTAACATACAGATTTAATTAGGAGTCGTAAGCTAAGTATTCCCAGCATAATATTATAGGCCAATGATACAAAAAGACACAACACAGTACAATACATTACTAATTAGGTCTAATAGTACCAGTGGCACAAGACTATAGACCAAAAATGTGTAGTGGTCCTTTCGACTGCAATATCATATGTGAGATACCTAAAACGCGCTATATAAATTGTCCTGAAGCATACATACATGCACACATTACATATACATACATACATACATACATACATATTTACATACTTACATGCAAACATGTTAGTATAAGTATAAGTACCTCGCACTGGGAGCGCTTCTGAAAGGCTTATGCTATGAGAAGCGCTTTATAAATGGTCAAATACAATACAATGTAAACATACACATGCACACATGCATACTTTCATAAATAAAACCCACATAGCCTACATTCATGGAAATATACATGGGTACATACACACATACATTGTCGTGATCTATTGTAAGCTGGCCTTAGCAAATATAATAATTATTATATCAAAGAGACAGCGGCGCTTAAAAAATGTTAAACGCCGTTTCTCCTTTGGCAGCGCACACAACAGTTGGCTAACTCTTTTGTTTCTCTACGCTGTGCGCTATAATCAATGCCTAGTTCTTTCAAGTTGTTTTTTAACGTAGACTGTCCTCAACGCACCATTAGACCTAATTGTTTTCATTGCAGGCCTACCTATTATTCTTTTAATTCTGTGTCTAGGCCTAGTTCTTTTGAGTGCAGCTATTGTTTTCAGTATATACGTACCTGAGCTTCAGTACAACGACTTTTAATGACCTATCAGTACCGACCTACCTTTACCTCCAGCGTTCTTCCTTCCTACATATAGGTCCACTCTTTATCTTATAGACACACTGTATGTAATGTTATGTTACAGAATAGTTGTATAGAGCGTCTTAAGAGCCTTTCAGAGCGCTGTATGCGTGTTGCCAGTGAAAACGTCTTCTGGGCTTTAAGACTTGTTTCGATAGAAATGTACGTGAACTATATGTCTTTGCCGTGATCTCTTGTAATGCACCAAATCAGAAAATATTGTGCTGCCCTCCAACGACGCCCAAAGGCATCATTATAGACGACCCGATCTCAACAGAACACAAACTGAACACGACACAACAACTAAACTCACAGGCGTCTAATTTTCCGACAGTAAATTCACACAAACCTTTTGGCGAATCCGTCGGTATAAACAGTCTTCTTCACAACACGGTCGTTCGGTGATAGTGTGTCTTTTCTTACGTCTAGTCCACTAAATGTAGGCTATCGTTCGTATTTAATATAGAACCTAAGAAGCGGTCTTCGCTCGACTCGTCTGCAATTCTCCACGGACGAAAGTCGACAAATTTGTCGCTAACAATCCATAGAAGAGTCGGCGAACGACTGAAGAAGAGAAGACTCAACCGTCAACGCTTGTCTGTATTCCTAGCTGTGGCAGCCCACGGATGATCCCAGCTCTGGGCTGATATGTTGTCTGTATGCACCGGCGATATATCAAGACTGCTGCATTCGGACGCAGTTCGCTCGAAATCGATCCCGCAATGCGTTTTGTCTGACAAAATTGCCAAGCGCAGGCGACTAATGGTGTCGTGAACCTGCGGTGCAGCGATTTCACGCTAGATAGCCTAGCGCTAGAACATCGCCAGCGTCGATCGGCGCAGCAGGGAACCAGCGCCGCGCATAATGAAGCCCGGAAATAAGACACGGCGTTGGCGTCCTCTGCAGAAATACAAATGGCGTCTGTGGCCGAATGTGTGAGGTTGTTTTCGACGCATCGAGGTAATCTGACTTAACGGCGTGGGTAATTTGACAAACGCAGGCAGATGTAACGCTCGTGAAGTGTGCTGCCGACTGGCACAGAGAAATTAATCAAAAGCCACAGTCTGTCCCAGATTTCCAGGCAATAACAGGCGCTTATACTTCGCGCAGTTGGACCCTACATCACGAAAATTTGAGACGGTTCGATAAATACAGACTCGGAAGCCAGTTAAATGAAAACATCCGTTACGTTTTAAATATTCGCTCTCAGCTACCTGCCTTTTGGCTATCTGCGCATACAAAGTTCGTTGTGTAAAACAAGTACGTTATTTAGATAGACTCTCATAGTGAGGTCACGGCTTGCCTGCACCCAGCATGAACTCGGGCCAAATTCAATTTGGATAGGCCTTAAAAGCCCTTAATAGGACCTATACACTACAAGTAGAGTCGGTTGGCCTTAATAGTGTATAAAAATTAATGTGCAGATGAGCTTATCCTATGCTGAATGCTTAAACATGCCTGAGAATTAACCTTTTAATTTGGCCATAAATATAGCCTATAGCTCGGTGCACACGGCTCGAGAATTCTAAATCACTAAAAAATACCCATGGACTGTTCTAGTGTTCTGTACAATTAACCACATCGTCGTTCCTAAAGGCTAATTGAGAGTTCCCTTTAGGGTATTACTTGTCTATACTGTTGACAGACAACTGATCGTTGTTGCGTTTTACAACCCTGTTGGGCATTTAGCCTACTTGTGCGTGGAGCAGGAGGCTCTATTAGCCAATCACTTGCAGGGTTCGCTCCGTGTTATGCAGGAAAGCTGCCTCCACTCCAGTTAATTTGTCTTCCTTCCATTTCCAGAAGAGGCCATGCGCTCTTTCCAAATACGACGCTCCAGTTTGTTGACCATAAAAAAGATCTCTCTGTGTTAGTGCACAGTTAGTCGTTCCTCCTTCCCTCTGTCTAACATAACGTCCAAACGTCCATACAATACAAGGCCAACGATGCATTAGGCCTATACAATATGCCTATTGTTCTCGCCCATCCTTTTGTTTGTCTCTTCTTACAATTAAGGCGCAGATAAACGTAAAAGACGCGCACTATTGCATTTTCTTCCTTCGTTCCTTCCTCAATTTCGTCCTTTCTTCCATCCATTTTATTTATCATTCCTTCTCTCCCTTCTTTCCTTTTATTCTTGCCTTTCTTTCATATTTACTTCCTTCTATCCATCTCTACATACGACCTTCCTCCATGTTTAGTTGTTTACCACCCTTTCCCTCCTTCCCTCTCCTTCCTTTCCTCCTTACGTTCTGCTTTCCTCAACTCCAACCTCTCCTTTCGTCCATCCATCTATCTCTAATTCATTCATTGTTACTCTCCTTCCTTCCTTTCTTCCTTCCTTTCCTCCTTCATTCCTAATCTCCAACTCCTTAGCCTACTTCCTTCATTCCTTCCCTTCTTTTTTTATTGATCTGTGGATACGCCATGCCGTCGTTTTATACATGAATCTTTAGCTGAACTTCTGATCTTGTAGAATCGTAACTCATAATTTCCATTGCTATCGGCATTTATTGCCACTGTTGCCCACAAGAGCCTTGCCTCGATGGAACAAGCAAGGAACGATCTGAACATCGCGGAATTGGGGACGAAATTGTTGTTTTGTGTCTGTGAAATGGAAAAGCACTGACAATCAAACGGACAAACATCTATGGATGCTCTGATTCACTGCCAATTCCATCCGACAGGAATACATTTACGGACAAAGACAGAAAGACAGAAAGACAGACACACGGGCGAATAGAGAGGCATGGTGACAGACAAATGGATCAAGACGCCTACGACAGACACACACTCACACACAGAGAGACAGAGAGACAGACAGACAGACAGACAGACAGAGAGAGAGAGAGAGAGAGAGGAGTAATGAATGTAGAAACAGGACAGGCACACAGATAAACAGATCAAGAGACGGACAGACAAACACTCGAATGAATGGAGAGAGACACACGCATATACACAGATGAATCAATAGACAGACAGACAGGTACACGAATGGAGTGACACATACACACACACACACACACACACACACGGATCAAGAGACAGACACAGACGAATCGAGTGACAAACGGCCGGAGATGCAGACAAATGTTCATATCGATCGAGAGACATACAGACACACACATGAAAAGATTGAGAGGCAGACAGACGTATACATACGGACGGACAGACGGATAGATGGGCTGATACAAAGACAAGCTGAGAGACAGATAACCAGTCGATTCGCGATCTCTGGCGGCAACAACAGAAGCCACTCCTTGAGCTTTCATGAAATATGCATTCATCCGAAATGATAGCCGTCCGTTCAGATATATACACTCATACATTATATATATATAATGTATGTATAATACATAAGCTATTATAGGCCTGTGCATTCTTGCGTATATATATATATAATTCGCAAGAATGCATATATATATATATATATATTATATACAGCTTGATAATTGTCTATCTGTCGAAGAAGTCTTAATATGTCGGTGGAATATGGCGGTTGAGGACCTTTAGGAGATGAGTCTGCAGCTCCTTCATGACATCGCCCGATGCCATCAGAAAGACCCAGAAAAAGGATCGTAGGATATGCAACCCGGCGCAGTTTTGGTATTTTTTTAATATTAGACTATTAGTTCTCGTAGTCTACAGTGGTTAGCGTGCACAGGGGCGTATATCCCCCCAAGTCGTTGGGGCAACTTCCCCTTTGCATCCCTACCCCTCTTTGCAGCCCTGTATATTATAACTGTCTGTAGATTATGTGATATATGCGTTGAACTATGGAAGGTTAGGCCTACTTGAGGGTTTTCTGCAGTTTATCAGATAGTATAGGCCTACTATAGCAGTGGCTCTTCCATTTGTATGCCCGCACCAACATGTTGCAGCAAACTTCAAAGCATTGCAACTTCGCAGTTCGCTTTTCTCGTGGCATTTCACTAGAACACTGCAACACTATAGATATCAGTATTCACTCCAACGATGACTTAGACTATATAGGCCTATAGCCTATATAGGCCCCTATAAGGCTAATATGGTCAATCACATTTTTGTTGCACGATCGATAACATCAACAAATTACGCAATGTGAGTGACGTCATAACTCTGGTAGTTGTGTTGGTTTTCTTAAAGTAGGCCTAAGTAAGCTGTAAGCAATTTTGATGGACAGACGAACCAGAATATGATTCAAGGAAGAATCATAGAATGAACAAAGTTAATGTCACACACATTGATGACACTGTAGAATAGCTCAACTGCAAATAATAAAAGATTTTTAATGGTACGATATTTAACAAATTTAAGCTCCCCTAATTTCCCAATGAGATCTTCCCCTATTTCTTGGGTGGAGCCTTTGCTCCAAGGTTTACATGGTGTAGACGCCCCTGAGCGTGCAGGACTGTCAATCGCACGGTTTGATGTTGAAATCCCAGGAGCCATTTCAGACATTTAGGCACCACATGTGCCCAAAAGCCGTTTAAGCTATAATGAGTATACGTATACACTGACCCGTGCACTGTCTGTGAGAAGATCAGGGGTGAGGGAGATGGTTAGCAAGTGGCAGCCCTCTCTCATATGCCGAGGCAGAGAAAAATCAAGTCGCGAATAATTCTATGACTCATCTTGGATGCTAGCTTTATGGACTGCTTACTGCTCTCCTCCTCTCTCCTCCTCCTCCTCTCTCCTCCTCCTCCTCCTCCTCCTCCTCAAGTGGCAGCCCTCCTCATCATCATCATCATCATTTTCATCCTCTTTTCTTCTGCTCCTCCTTCTCCTTCTCCTCCTCCTCTTCCTCCTCTTCTTTTTCTCTTCTTCTTCGAAGATTTTTCGACCAACTCGACAGGCCGAGTTTCGACCAACTTTTCGACAGACTCGATCGATCACGGGTTAGGCTATACTATTATGTCTATGGATAGATTTGAAAATTTTAATGATGAGTTGACAGACTGAACAGAACTGGACAGTGAATAATTCCTGAGTGTTACATCCGCAATAGAGTGAGAAGTTCCGAGAGCCCAACACTGTGTCGGCTGTGGGGCACAGCAAGAGATACGATCAATCATTGTATTGTATTGTATTTGGCCATTTCTAAAGCGCTTCTCTGCAAAATTCTTTCAGAAGCGCTCCTAGTGCGAGCAACTCCGAGGGAAAAAGCAGTGCAAGTAAGAACTCTTATTCTGCCTTCCTATTGAGAAGCACTAGCAAACAAATAGCACTAGTACATAGCCTAAGATTAATACATTCAAACAAATAAACTAAAATATAAATATATACAACCATAAGAATTGAATGAGAGGCTTTATTCTACAGAGGAAGAAGAGCTAGAGCTAGTCATAGGGGAAAATGAAGGGTTTAAATAGTATTTACCCTTATCCAGATCTATCCAAAACTATAGTTTATTTGTATAGCATCCGGACAAGGAGGCATTTCTGAGACAGGTTGTCAAACATTGGAAGCTTACGGTTATGGGACCGTGGTCGCATGGAGTAGCGCGATTGCTTGATCGGCGGTAACAATTTATGCAATACATGACAAGGATTGTGCAGAATACACGCTTCTAAAGAGTCTAGTATCCGCATTGCTGCAGAGAGTCTCAAATGATGGGAGAAGATGGAGGTAAGTATTATCCTGGCGTACCAGCCTCCGGATAATTCCCTCAAGGGCCTCCCGTTCCTGCACTCTCGCAAAGATCCCACCACACAGGCGAGCAATACAGCATCATACCAACCGTAGTGGCACGAACTACATCAAATAAACTGTCCCACATATAGACAGAGAGCCCATGTGACCTCAGGATCCGAAGTGCATAAAAGGACTGCCTTGCTTTTATGGTCAAACGTTTAATGTGACTGGAGAACCCAAATTTCGCTGTAAGCTCAACACCTAAGAATATTTAGGGTTTGCACTCTTGCGATACCTTTTAGAGGAGAGGGGAACATACCGATGGTACCCCGGGGACGCGTGAAAATTATCTCACAGGATTTGCTTGAGTTAAGCTTGAGGTTGCAACTCTGTGCCCATACACTAATATGCTCAAGCTCAATCTCAGTTGTAGTGATACTTGATGCGGGGACAGCGAGATAGCAATCATCTGCATATTTAAAATGCGATTAATTCTATATGCCTGTGCTGTACATAGATATGCGTGTGGGGGAAGAGGGTGCATGGTCGGCCGTCGGAATCCATGTCAATCCCTTCTGTAAAATCCCCAGACATCAAGGATTACAACGTCCGCCTATATATGTATACACATGTACCCGTTGATTCAACGTGGTGTATATATATATGATGGTTCCTATTTATGTAGAGCCATATCTGACATAGCACAGAAGGGTCATTAATCATTATACTCTTTAATACCGCCTACATGGAGAGCGCACGCGTGTATGTTGTATCAGCGGGTCTCCTCCCCTATCTTGTCTTTTTATACCCGGGGGTAATTAGAAAAACGAAAAACATCGGCTCTCGGCATGCAGATTCAGAGGGAGTGCGGCCGTATACACCATCCCTCTTAATCCGCTGCAGTGATATTCATGCATATAGATGCATATAATTATAATTAACGATAACTATAATTAACGATATAAAGATGAATATATAATTATTCTCTATATGTATGTATAATGTATGTATGTATGAATGTATGTATGTATGTATGTATGTATGTATGTATGTATGAATGTATGTATGTATGTATGTATGTACGTATGTATTTATGTATGTATGTATGTATGTATGCATACGTATATGTCCGTTCTAGAGTATGTATGTGTATGTTGTTCCGTTCATGTCTGAGTATTTATGTCCTGGGATGTATATACGTGTAATAACTCTGCAAACATAAGGAATATATGTTTTTTAACTATTTATATGTATATGTATATATACATGTATGTATTGCGTGTATGCGTGTATACGTGTGACTATAATAGAGAATTAACTACATACTCATTACTCATGGATGTCCTTATGTATCAAACGGAAGAACCAAGTTCTATGCATTATTTAGAAACTGCTTCCGTTTCCGCGCTCTCGTGTCGTAAGTGTCCATTTATATAGCGCACAATTCAAGAAAGCTCCTCCGAGATTATATTCTGGTTTGACAATAGTTGAGCTTAGATCACGATCAGACAAAATAGTTTTCAAACGCTGGCGCAATATAAAGGCAGAGACAGGACACGATAAGTTGTTTGGCAGCTGCAACGGAAGAAGAGCTAACCGAGGTGAATTCATGGAGGCAGTAGGTCAAAGGGACAGAGGTCAAAGGGACAGAGGTCAAAGGGACAGATATAAAAAAAAAGAGATCAAAAGAATAGAGGTCGTAAGTGTCCATTTATATAGCGCACAATTAGAAGAAAAAGGGACAGAGGTCAAAGGAATAGAGGTCAAAGGGACAGATGTCAACAAAATAGAGGTCAAAGGCTGACAGAGGTAAAAGGAATAGAGGACACAAAGGGTTTGGCAGCTGCAACGGGACAGAGGTCAAAAGGACAATTCATGGAGGAATAGAGGTCAAAGGGACAGATGTCAAAGGGACAGAGGTCAAAGGGACAGAGGTCAAAGGGACAGAGGTCAAAAAGACAGAGGTCAAAGGAATAGAGGTCAAAGGGGCAGAGGTCAAAGGGACAGAGGAACAAGCCTACAGGCCACTGCAGCTGGAGCTGTTGCAGAACGAAGAGGTCTGCGGCTACTGTAACAGTTCGGATGACTCTGAAATAGATGGCTCCCTAAGATAGCATCGAACATAACCAGCCATGAGCAGATACGCACAGGCTGTAGCCATCTTACAATCAATGTATCTGCGCTGTAATAGAGGCAACCATCGAAGCTAATAATGTATGTGGGTATGTAGGTATGTACATTTGTATGTATGCATGTATTTATGTATGTATGTATGTATGTATGTATGTATGTATGCAAGCATATATGTATGTGCGTATGTATGTGTGTATGTATGTAGGTAAGTATGTATGTATGTATGCATATTATAAATGTATGTATGTATGTATGTATGTATGTATGTATGTATATATGTATTTATGTATCCATGCAATCATGCATGTATGTTTGTATGTATGCATGTATATGTGTGTATATTTTTATTATAAGTATCTCAGCAATTCTAGGCGCGTCTCTAATTATAATATCAAAGACGTCTCTATCAAAGACGATGAAACCTGGCAAATGTACAGTTCTATCAAGGTGCGTCTTTAGCTGTTCTTATTCATCACATAATGCGATTGATGCATATTATATATATATATAATATATATATAATGTAAATATATATACATATATAATTATTATATATATACGATATAATTGTACTAAATATATACGTAGTGTGTATCCTTTCGGCGCCATATCTTTAGCAGTTGCCTGCAGTTGGCAAGAGCTGTTTAGCAGGAAGCGTGTTCTCCAAGATAATCCCATAAACCTTTAGTCTGTCTGTCTGTTGTTCTGTCTGTCTTTGTCTGTGATTTCCTTCCATCTGTTTATCAGTCTTTCTGACTGTCGGTCTTTTCGTCCATCCGTCAGTCTCCCTGCCTATCTGTCTGTTCTGCATATATCTGTCTGTGTCTGTCTGACCTTCTGCCTGTCTGTCAATGTCTGTCTTTGTCTGTCTGTCTGTCCATCTGCCTGTCTGTCTTTGTCTGTCCGTCCGTCTGTCTGCCTGTCTCTGTCTGTCCGTCCGTCTGTCTGTCTGTGTCTGTCCGTCCGTCCGTCTGTATGTCTGTCTCTGTTCGTCCGTCTGTCTGCCCATCTGTCTGTCTGTCCGTCTGTCTGTCTGTCATGGCTGAGTCGTGTAACGATCTGGCGATTGTGTCAGCTGGGCAAACAGAGTTAGGCGAGAGCAGCGGAGGAGGAGGAAGGCATCGGTTGCCTCACAACGACAACGACCATTGCTTTTCCAGAAGCGTTCGATAGAGGGCCTACTTAATGCCGTCATGAGGTCCCGCCGCAGAACATGGGAGGCAGAAGCAGGGAGAGAGGGAGAGGGAGAGAGGGAGAGAGGGAGGGAGGCTACCCCTGGGAAGGAAACAGAACGACGTCCACCCCCGCACGGAAACACCCACGCACCTGGCACCACCACCGGACGACGACCATTGGTCTTAAGGTTTTATGTTCTAATGGAAGCATTGACTGCTCAATATATTATCATTATACTCTCAGAAGGGTTTGAGAGTATGTACACACCGGCATTTACACAGCCTATACAATACATATAATCGTATACATATAATCATATGCTTGTCGCCTCTATAGTTATATATCCTGTTCTGTCCCTTTACATATAATATATATGTCTGTACTGTATATGTATGCATATATATATATATATATATATATGCATATATATATGCACTGTATTATGTATATGCATATGCTTGTATCGATCTATGTACATGTGACTGTCTCTTTCCATTCTGTCCAGGTCTCTGTTTATGTATACATCGGCATATGATATATATACACACATCCTTCACTGCCCGTACTTTGGTAGTGCCAGGACCAAGACTGGATAAAGGAGGAGGGCTGACACAGCATCGTTAACAGAAATTTCTTTTTGTATCTGTACATTTATAATGTGGAAAGGTCCTTCTGAACATTATTATGATACACGGTGTTAATTAGTAATTACCATTGTGCCGGTGTTTAATGCACAAGGCATCAAACGATGGCGCATCAAAATTAGACCGTAATGAGGTCAATATGCAGAAGATCAGTCCACAAAGACAATGAGGCAGCCTATGATGGATTAGCAATTTGAAAGAGGTAATCTTAAATTGAGAACGAACTGACATAAGTGACTGAGCAGAACGAACAGAGACACTATAGTAGGGAATCGTAATCGTAATCTCCAAACTTCTAAAGCGCAACTTGAAAGCCAAGCCCAGGGCACCAGCTTATTCACGAGCGCTGCGTCTAGTCAGAATGGTTGTCCGTGAGAGTAGTACGAAGGAGGTCCGAGTCCGGTTTCCAGTGGATCAGAGGGGTCAGAGTAGCTGCTAAGGTGGGTGTCGTTTACGTCTAGAGTTGGAAGGTAGATGAATTCCAAAGTCAATAGGTCCAACAGCCACTGCAATAAAACTCGTTCACCAAGAACAGTTCTATACAATCAGATGACCTTGTTGAATAATGACCACAAGTATGAGAATAAGAACTAACTTATTGCGGTTCTCCAGAGTTCAATTTTTCTAAATTGTGAGCACCAATTTCAGCAGATCCCTTACTGAACAGGAAGGTAAGGGAAAAATGTAAGGGGGATAGTATAAAGGATACACTCTTGCCTGAAGTGCACACGGACAAGGTTCGATTCCCGCAAGGCCCCTGGGTTTAGCTCGTGCCTTCATTCCCTAGGTGGCAGTGAAAGTACAATGAGCTTATGCCTTGCATGGCTGCGACTTTGTTTGTCTTCTGTGATTTGTGTTCTTGAGAATTGTTTAATTGTCATAACATGTAAATGTATAGCACAGTGCGTTTGTCAGGCGCTTCATTAAAGAATAATAATAATAATAATAATAATAATTATTATTATTATTAAGCTTAAGCACAGAGGGTATACGTTCATTTTTCTTCTTTTGTCTGTCCATGGGTGTCTCATCACCCGTTGGTGTTGATCGTATGTCTCGCTGTCTTTCTCCAGTCTCCACTCGTTTCCATCCAGTGCCACCAGATTCAGCCTTTGTACACAGCAGTTTGCACCAGACCCTGGCATCATCAAGCCTCTCTGCTTGGTCTACCTCTAATCCCTGTGCCGTCAATCATTCCGAAGACGACCTGTTTAATCATTCTGGTATGGTCCAAAGTAAGTCTTAAAGGATCAGAACTCTTTCGCTAAAGCCATAACTGTAATACGTCAAAGTCGCAATGTTCACATTGTGACTTTGACGTATTTGTTACAGCTTTAGACGAAAGAGTTCTGATCTTTTAAGAGCTTCAGCATAATAATTTACTTTGAAATACCACCAAGAACAAGAAATTTAATTACAGTAATCAAGGCTGCTGGAGAAGAAATGGTTTGCTAGAGATATCCTTCAAGAGATAAGGAATAGCGTCTAATTCTGCGTATGTCACGGATTTCTGTCATGTATGAAGACTTTGAAAGTCTGTTGAAGAGATGCTATATAAACAATGAATGAATGAATGAATGAATGAATGAATGAATGAATGAATGAATGAATGAATGAATGAATGAATGAATGAATGAATGAATGAATGAATGAATGAATGAATGAATGAATGAATGAATGAATGAATGAATGAATGAATGAATGAATGAATGAATGAATGAATGAATGAATGAATGAATGAAGGAATGAATGAATGAATG
>JACEVL010001034.1:440000-465092 GCA_020284085.1 Aporrectodea caliginosa
CAACCTGCTATTCCTAAACCCTTCAGAAACAGAATTTCTTGTTAACTGGCCTCCGCAAGCAATTACTAAGCAAGTAACATAATATATCCTTTCGACCTTTCTCCAACAGATCACACTTCTCCCTTGCCTTACTGTTCTCCTGTCCGCAATCTTGGAATTATCTTTGATAAAACCTTACCTTTGTCGACCACATTACCCAGCTACATGCATATTACACATGCCTTTACCTCAGTGTACAAGAGTTCATTTGTAAAAGTCACCAAGCAAGTATTCTTTCCTCTTCGTCTTTCAAAATAGTCCAGCTCTCACTGCAATACTCTAAATATAGTATGCCTTTCTTAATATTAATTTATTGCCGTCATTTGAGAAGCAGATCGACAGAGCTTCTCATTTGAAAATAGAAGGCGATTTGAAAATCGATCGCGCTGGATTGCATAGGCGATCGGTGCGCGATCGACTTCGAGAGCTTTTGTGTACAGCGTATTTTGTATATCGTATTTGTATAGCAGCATATTATATAGTACGTATAGCTGCATATTATTATAGTACTAATCTAGTAGCGTAGTGGGCGTACATGTATATCTCAGTTCAGTTACGTTATTATTACTATTGATTGTATTATTAGTTAGCCTAGCGCCCCTTCAGGGTGATCGACTCAGAAGCGCTCCTATAGTCCAGCCAAGGCTAAATAAGACAGTCGTTAAGTTATTAAAGAAAAATGGTGTGACCGTGAAAACATGATTCTACATCATGTATTGAGCCAATTTGTTTCTTTTTGTAGGGGGTTCTTGGATTGTTGACATAATTTTTTAGGGGGTCCGTCAATGTTTGACAGTTGTTGACAAGGGGGGAGGTCAAAACTGCCAAAAATTTGTTGACATAATTAATGGACGACCCCTAAACTGTAGGAATACATTAGCCTATTATTCCACTTCGGCACCGTCGCCGCCATTGTTGCTTTCAATAATTTCCGAAATTAGTGACGTTACGAACTTACAAATGACGTTACGTGGGAGGTGTCCACCGTGTTGTTATGACAGACCAATCATATTACACGAAATTGGAGCGATCACTCAGCAGTCATGAGGTCACGAAATGTTGCGTTCCGAACGCATTCACCGCCGCCGCAAGTAAGCAAAAATTAGAGTAATTTAAATTAGGTCGATAAAATAATGGCTCCAGTTTCCTCTTGGAGTAAATCGATCGCGCTCGATTTGCGCGATCGATTTATCGATCCACCAGACCTTTGCTAGGCGATCGACCAAAGAGATCGATCGATCGATCGCCTCAAATGAGAAGCCCTGCAGATCGATGTTGCAGTTGAAAGAGCAGGAAGCTGGCACACCGGTTGTTGCTTTGTCCAGCAGTAGACCAATTGTTGAGGAGCGGCTGACAGCAGTAATAGATCAGCCGCGTAAGACTAGACTAGCCATCTTCTCCAGGCTCCAGTGCCTACCAGCAGGCCCGTGCAGAGCTGGTAATAGGCCAAGGCCCAAGGCCAGGTGGGAAATGTAGACCCATTAATTTCAAACCGCTCAATAAGAATGTTGGTAATCAATCAGTGCTAACTACTTACTGTATAATAATATACGTGACTGTTCTAATTTATTAATTTATGATTTATCTATAATATTTTATCTGCATTAATCTTTATGCTAAAGGATCTCCTTTCCTATTTGACTGTCTATCAGGGAGAGTAGGCCCCTCAAAATCGTAGGCCCGTTCCAGCTGGTCCACCTAGTCCCATCCGTTCTGGCCTGATTACCAGTTGCCGTTCAAATCGAAGAGTAAACCTGTCCGTTTTCGACATCTCGGAAGGGCATTGGGAAGAGTCTGGAGTAGGGTGTGGCCGATTGGACTTTTTGCCGATTTCCGAATCCGGATATTATCCGGATAGTTGGCCTGCAGGCACTGTTTGTTACTACGCGATCGCATTTTGTTCATGCGTTGACTTACAATTTCATTCTTTTACACGGACTTTCAATCATAAAGATTAAAGATTACCGCAGGAGGTCTCCGAAACAGATTACTATTTTAGTATTAATGAAAAAAGAAATTGCTTTTGGTCCAAAATATTAACTCTTATGGTATCTGGATCGGTGGTCCTGGGATGCACCGATTCCGATTAATCGGTCTAGGGCAAAATCCGGCGCAAACCGATTTCCGGATCAGGATTCGGCCACACCCTAGTCTGGAGACTGACGGTAGGTAGCGTTGACCTAAGTGACAGTTTATAGGTCTCTGAACTGAGGTTAATTAATAGAAGTCAATTTTATGTGCTTATGAATTTGTTGCACTGTGTTTATGAAGCGATTTAATCGGGTCATTTGTTTTGTTTATGAAGTTAATCAAACTGCTTGTGAGTTTATTATTTTGTTTATGGAGCAATAAAAGCAGGAAAATATCATTAATATAATACATAAAACTGAAGTATAGAACATAAATTTATATAGTCTGTTTAAAAGACGTCGTTTACTGAAATGAGCGGCCATTTTTTTCAGCCAGCTGCTGCACAACTGCTGACCAAGCAGTATTAAACGGCACCACTGAGTTAGGCCTACTATCGTACATCAACCCGATTCGCACCAATGCCACCATCTCCACCACAACCACCACCACCACCACCACCACCATCTCCAGGGTTTCCGAGACCTAAACATACTATGGATTACTTACATTTAATTCACCAGGTGGCTTCGGGCTATCCAGTTTTGAGACAGCACATTCTCACGATAGCCAACTTCAAGCGCTTTTGCGACGTACAGTGTGGACTCATTAACGCGGTGCCGGATAAAGCGCTGTTCCTCTTAACGCGAAATGTTGTCCCAAAGCTATTAACTTAACACGCCGTATCGGTTAACGCGCCGGGCTTTTGGACGGACTGCTGGACGACTAGCACGCAATGATGAGCGGATACACTTTCGGACAAACGGACTGACGGTCCGATGGAAGGGGAGGTCGGATGGACCGATGGTCTGGTGCATAGAACGATTATGCGCATATTACGAATATTAAGATTTGTAGAAATTGAAGAATATTGACGAATATTTAAACTGGCCAACGAATATTACATTTAAAAATTTCTTTTCATTCTTAATTCTTCAAAATCCTGGATTAATTGTACAAAATTCAATGTCAAAAACTAGGCATTAGAACAAGAACAAATACAAAACCACTGCACATGTTCTTAAATTAGTAGTCTTAAATTAGTCCTTAAACAAAACGGAAGCAGTGAAGTCATCAACGCATACTTACGAATATTAAAAATCCCCTAATATTCACGAATATTTACGTATTAAAGCCTCGAGTCACGAATTCTCGTTCTATGGTCTGGTGGACAAGTTGGACGAACGAATTTGCAGAACAGGTTATTTCTGCATTAGTCCGTTTTACACGCCGTGTTCGATGACTTGTCCCCAACGACTTCGTGCTAACAGGTCCGCAGGTACATATAATTCACAATATGCAATTATGCATGCATACATACTTACATACGAAACATCAATGGCACAATACTTTTATTCTTACCTAAAGGTGTACAGGTTGCATCTAGAATAAATAACAGACAATCACTACTTTCAGAAGCTCTCACGTAAACCTTGGAGTGTCTCTCTTCAGTGGTTCTGCTTCAGCTATCTGGTCATAAAACTTTGACTCACGCCAACACCTGCGTGCTTTCCCTTCTTATTCCAGCATTGAACTTCCTGGCAAAATTGGATGGGGGATGGTTGAACGGCAATACACAGGCACGAAGAACAGAATGACATCGGTTCGATACCCACTACCTGCTAGCCCCATAATGGTTGACTCAGCCTTCCACTCCCTGAGGCGATGGCAAAAGAGCAGTAGGAAGGATGACAGATCCATACAGTCAAACATTGTGATATGTGGGTGTGCATTTGAATGATCCAGTTATTTTCTCATGGCCAACTTTATGCTGCTATATGCTGCCCATGGCATAAAGCAACAGAAATCATTGGGAGCAACATAATGGTTTAAAAACAATTTGAAAAGAAAAAGTTTGTTTTATGTGATTGAAAATTTTAAAAAAGACAATAACGAAAGTAAGTCCTTCTTTGTGACTTGGGATTTGATAAGTACTTTTTATTGCACTTTTACATCTTCTCTGACACTAATCACAATCCTCATTCAAGGAATTTTCCCGTCATAGGACGGGCAAACACCTAGTTCAGAATAAGATTTAAACTGTCATGTCTGACCTATAAAAACCTCACAAGCACTCCTACCTACATCAATGATCAAATCACTACTTTCTCCTTACATTCCGCCACACAATCTGCTTGTATGGGTTTTTAGTTGAGCATCGATGTAGCATAGGCTGACCAGATATTGGAAACTAAAAACCGGGACACTTCAATCACAAAATAAATTTGTGATGTTGTCAATAATTAATATAATATAACTTGCACAAATATCTATTTTATGCTTATTATATTGGTATAAGACTTTTGAAAGGTTTTATTCAAATCATGCTTTTAAATTTGAAATTAAATTCTAAATTTCTCAATCAGTTACTCAAATTTGGCACCGGAATGTATGCTTCTTAAAAGTTTTTTTGTCTGCTAATATTCTATCATAACATTTCTTAGTGGCAATGTGGTCATTGATGTCTGACCTGCCGCCGTGAGCAGCCGAAATAGTTGACTTACAGATATTGCAGAATGCAGTAGGCCTAATACCATCAGTACCATCACTGGACAAGAATGAAAACGCGGCCTTCAGATCGTCGTTAAAAGAACATTTTCGTTTTGACATTTTTATAATCTTATTTCAGTAATTTAGTTTCAAATTGTAGGATTTAGATTTTAAATAAAAAATTATTATTTATGAAAATGTGTTTCATCAGAATATTATCACTACGACAATATGGCGTTTAGAACCCGGAAGAGGTAGGCTATTACCGTATTATGCATGGTAATAAATAAAAGTGAGATTAAAAATGAATTTACTCGCCAGATGCCAGTAGTAAAATCAAGGAGACGTTGATAAAGTAAGTAAGTATATCCTTTATTTGATCACATGACAAACGCACATGAAATACATCATATATAAGATCGGAAAGTCAGGTCAGTTTTTAAAAACCGGGACATATTTAGAGTTTGGCCTACCTTTCCCGGCAGCCGGGACAGCTAGCAGAAAATCGGGACTGTCCCGGGAAAACCGGGACGTCTGGTCAGCCTAATGTAGCACGGTCGTCGGCGCTCTCCATTTGTCTGCCCCGAAGGAATAGAACCAACTACCAATGTTTGTCCGTAGTTCGACCGTTTTCTCTTTTTTTAAGAAACGTCTCATTGGCTAAATTCAAGTATTTAGACGGCTAACTGTTCTTCACCTGGCGACGGACTAACTGCACCTCAGATTCGCATTTCTGTCTGACCTAGTGTGTGTTCAAAATTGTTATAATAATGGTACACGTAATAATAATGCTGAGCCCACAAAAAAGTTTGGGGTGCGGTGGTGTAGGGTTATGTTCGGTGCCTTGCAGCCTGAGGGTTGCGGGTTCGAATCCACCTCAAGCCACCGCGTAGGGACCCTGGGCAAGTCCTTCACTCGCAATTGCTCATGCGCTTCGGCGTGAAACTCCGATTCAGTGTCCGCGCTGTAGTCGGGAGCGCCTCTTGAGTAGAAATCTTGAAGGGGCGCTATAACAATGTTCGTTCATACATACATACATACAAAAAGTACATCTAAAGCCCAATGGTTTAGAAAAGGTCTGATACTTGAGATGTAAATGAGGCAAAAGGGAAGATGGTTGAATGGTAACACGCTGGCACGAAGATCAGAAGGACGTGTGTTCGAATCCTGCTAGCCCATACGGTTGGCTCAGCCTTCAACTCCTTGGTGAGGCAACTATAAAATGAGCAGCAGGACAGATGGGCGCTTGTAGGCTGCCATACAGTTAAATTCTACTCCTGTTAAACTTGTTAACATCTGTTACTACTATGTAATGTAATTAGCAACTTCTATTGCGCCGGTGTCTAATGCACAAGGCATCAACCGATGGCACAGCAAAACCAAGCCGTAATCAGGTCAACATCCAAAAGATCAGTCCGTAAGAGACAGAGAGAGACAGCCTACGGTGGATAAGCAATTTGAAACAGAGATGGTACGATTAGCTAGAATTGCTAATCGATTAGAATTAGAATTAGCTACTAAAATTTGCTAATCGATTAGAATTAGAATTAGCAAAGAATCTTCTAGCTAATCGATTAGAATTAGCTTTAGCAGCAGCTAATCGATTAGCAATTAGAATTAGATATCAATAATCGATAGTTCGATACACATATTTGCTCCATGAATTTGTCAAATTTTAATAAAGGCACAGCAAGTTCCTGTAGCCTATTACAAATTTACAATACCTAAGGCTGCAGTCTATTACAATACCTAGAGCTAGAGCTGTAGCCTATTGCAATACCTAAAGCTGAGATGCAACGATTAGCTAGAATTGCTATATTTAATGTGAGAACAGTCCACAAACCAGCCATTTCTTTGTCAACTTGAAGTCACCCTAACGTAACGGATGAAGTTTGACGATATGTACATTGGCTTCAATTAGCGCTAATAATTTTACCGAATTTTTACACTTCCTACTAATTTAACTGTTCTATTTCCGATAGGCCTATCACTTTTATCTTTTAAAGAACGTTTTAACATTAATAAATTTGAATAATGTTTTTCATCAGTGGTCTGCGCAGTTATTGTGATAGCGCATGGAGAACTAAGCGCAGAAATAAAGAATATTGTACTGGTTCCCATGTTTTATAACCATGAACAGATAATTGAAAGTTTGAAACAGCCTTCAGATAAATAAGTAATTAACTATATTCTTTCAAACTCAATATTAATAGACTCACTCTTAATGAACGCGTTCTTTTAATTTTTCAAACATCTAATCGATCAGCTAATGATTTTTCGATTAGAATTAGCTGACAATTGCTAATCGATTAGAATTAGAATTAGCAAAAGACTACAGCTAATCGATTAGAATTAGAATTAGCTGTTTGTCTAATCAATGGTGTAATATAATCGATTAGCATCTAATCGATTAGTTACCCATTCTGATTTTGAAAGAGGTAAGTTTTCAGTTATGAACGAAATGACAAAGCGACTGAGCACAGTGTACAGACACAGGAAGAGAGAGTTCCAAAAGTAGGTCCAGATACTGAAAAAGCTCGTTTGCCAAAAACAGTTCTTGATTTTGGTATGACCAGACAAAGATGATCAGATGACCTCATTAAATAATGATAAGTCTGGAGAATAAGAACTGATTTTAAATATTGTGGTTGGCCAGAATTTAGTTTTATATACTATGAGCCCCAATTTGAAACGAATTCTCTGCTGAACAGGAAGCCAATGCAAGATTTAAGCACAGGGTTATATGTTCATATTTGGATGTATTAGTTATGGCTCTAGCCAGAGAGTTCTGAACCCTTTGCAGTTTAAGCAAGTTAGACTTATTGATGCCAGTAAGAAGTGAATTACAGTAATCCAGGCGACTGGAAACCAATGCATTTGCCAGAGATATTCTTGCAGACATTGGCACATAACGCCTAATTCTGCGTATGTCATGAATGAACATGTAGGATGACTTACAAATACTGTTTACATGGCCACTGAGAGACATGGTAGAATTAAAAACAACACCTAAGTTACGTGCAGCATCGGCCAAATGAACAATTGAGTCACCCAGTTTCAATGACTTAAGCCCATCAAATTTTTAAGTTGCTGTGGAGTACCCAGTAGCAGAAATTCAGTCTTTGATGGGAGGAGGAGTTTATTGGATGCCATCCAGGACTGTACTTCATCAAAGACAGCAGACAACAGCTGTACAGATGAGTTACATGACAGACTGTCAAATGAAATGTAAATTTGAGTATCATCAGCATAGAAATGATATCTCAGAGAATGATTATCAAGCAATGCTCCTAGTGGTGTGGTGTATAATGTAAACAAAAGAGGGCCAAGCACAGATCCCTGTGGTACACCGCATGTCAACAAAGCATCAGATGAATAATTACCATTTAAATACACTGACTGAGTGCGTGGACTAAGATAAGTACTAAACCAATTTAGTGCAGGGCCAGAGATCCCAAACCAGTTCTCAAGATGATGAAGAAGAATAGAATGATCCACAGTATCAAAAGCAGCTGACAAGTCAAGAAGAACAAGTGCTGTCACCTTACCACCATCCACTATGTCATGTAATCTTACCATGTACTTGTCAGTTTGAATTAACGAAATATAATAATTATTATTATTATTATTATGTAAAGCTTGTTGACAGAACTATCTAGAAATTCCTCGATGCACACATTCTGGGGCAGAGGATCACAGGACCAAGTATAAACATGGTGATAGCAAACAGGACACATTCTGGCTAGACCTATAGGAACATATATTTTCAAATTAATTCATAGACATTGAAGCATGTGTAAAATACTATACAACACATACATACTTCAATACATACACACACTGAAGCATATATATATATATACACATATATATATATACACATCTATATATATATACACTTGCAACATATAGAAATGGGATCTTAATTTAAGCCAACGTTAAACATAGGAGTCCTGTTATTGATAGCATTTCTTAGCATTAGGCAAAAGCCATTTAATTTACATAGACATCGTATCTTACACTCAAGTTCGTCTTTACTGGAACAAAAAACAACTTAAATAAGCGTGACACTGTCCAGCTGAACGACGATATAAATGTATCCTCCGAAAACTCTTTCTGTCTCTTATTCTGATCCCAGTGTCTTTACTTCGTGCTCTATCTGTTCCATCACCTATTTCCGTCCGCTGCTGAAACTTAGAACAGCTGACAATACTAAACAAACCTAAACAATGAGCATGATCATACAAAAACATTACTGTAAAAATCTTGATCACAGATCCAATTCAATTTTTAGGAATTGTGCCAACCAAAACATGATGCTAAGCAAACCCAAACTGTAAACCTTTCGCATAGTTACATGGACAAATCCAGGGGCCCCGAAAGGCGAAGTCCTCCTCCCTCCCTCGAGTTTAAAAAGTCTGTGCAAATAACAGTGTACAAGGGTTGATCCAGGAACGCAACACCGGGCAAGCCATTTACCTCAGAACTGGGAAGGACCTTAGCTGGAAAAGTCCCTCTGGATGCACTAGCTCAATGTTTCTAACTACCATGATCCAAAAAAATCACTTATGATGTCTACAATTCATAAATAGTGTACGAGTAATATCCCGAAACAAAGCAGCTGATATTTTAGTTATAAGTTAATTTGTTAAGTGTTTGAAATCAAAAGCAGCAGACAACCAGTACTTAAGTAGCAGAAACAAGTATCAGGAAGTATCTTCATAACAAACTGCAGCCAGCAAATATCATGATGTTCTTCAACATAATTTAGCATCCAGGCATTCAATTGCCTCAATTTCATCTGGAAACCACACTGTTTGGAACCGTTTTGCCTATACATGAATGTTTCCAAGAAGTTTATTCATAAACAGACACTGCATAACTATGACACTATCTGATTAAACTATTATTTGTGTATCAGCATCCAGCATCCCTATTTAATGATAAAGCATCAGTTGATGGTGCTGAGCAACAGCAAGTGAAGGAATAGCTCTATACTACCATCTCGGGGAGGATCAAAAACCCACACACTCCAAGTTACAAGGCAACTGGTCAAACCATTCAACCAACATGTTGCACAAACAGTTAACAGTTGACTGCTGTTATCCACATCCACAGATATTCTTCAGATGCTATTAAACTTGAGAGAGGGAGAGGCAAGGGCCATATTATTTTTACAATTCTGGTAAGATACTCAAAGGTTGAAACAAAGAAAGGGATACCACACCCTAACAAATTCAGAACCTATTCAGCAGAATGCAAAGCCTAACCATGAATTGTCAAGTTCAGATGATGTACAGTTTAAAACCTTTGAGAAGCTACCATGTCACCACAAGACCACACCAAGCAGTCATAAACAGCTGCTTTAAACCGGCTCATAGTTACCCAGTGATCATACTACTTGAGAAATTTCATACCAGCTGTCATTATCACAAAGTTCTTTCACAATCCATGTCACTATCACAAGAGTTCTAAATTTACAGAGTGAACTATATATACTTCTATCACGGCCGATTTTCAAATCACTCGGTTTCAAGTCCAAACTAGAATGACATGCACTTCCACCGGCCTCTTTCATAAATTCAAAAATATCGGCACAAACTGGCTGAACACGTAAGCGTCTTGAATGAAGTCAGAGTCGGCTGAGCTGAAGAAAGCTCCAGCCAAAAGTCAGAAATGGTCAAATTCATTTCAATTCACTCGAAGTCACTTAGTAGAATCAAACTCTGATACAGGGTCAAATTTCAGTTACGTCAGGTTAGAATGGGCTGAAATGTGTAAAAATTAATCTGAACTGGATCAGGTCACAGCTGATTAAGGTCAAATTGCAGCTGAACTGAACCAGATTCCAGTAACATTCAGTTATACATGGTCGAGTTGTGTCACAGCTGAGTCAAAGATGGCAGAGTACGCAGATATATCGCAATGGCTGCAGTCATCAACACAAGACATCAAGATCTCTCACACGGCTCGTCAATCCAGCCTAGGCCTCTTCCATAAATCAACTCATACTTGTTCCAGCCACGCCAAATTTCTTCCACTGCCCTTTCCAGAAGTCCTTGGATGACTCCAGAGACAGGATCCATCCAGAGTATATCAACATATCAACAATGATCGCACACAAGTATTTCCGTCGACAGTGAAGGTGCCGAGGTGCATCAATGGGGTGGCGGCTGACTCAGTTGATCCTGCGGAGAAGTGTTCGTGACGGGGGAGCTGAAAGGGACGCCGTCACATGGGGGCACAGAGAAGGAGGGGCTTTTCTCCGCAGAGAAATGCGTAACAGGGCTGGTGATACGCGCTTCCTTGAGACCTCGGACGTCTCGAGTTCGTGGATCGTGCATTTGGTCTCGTGGTTGATCGTCTGCACGGCGTTTTCTATCGAATGGTCTAAACAAACAAATGCAGATCGTATCATTAACAGATCACGATGTTTAAGGCATTTGGGGCCCGATAGCGCATTGGATAACACACTGGCATGGAGAGTGAGAGGTACCGAGATCGAGTCCCATAGGGCGGACATGCTTTGTAATCTGCTATAAGCGCCGTTGTATTGCAGGCTGTTTGTTCTGTTAGTAGTTAAGATTTATGTCTTCTGTCATTTGTGTTCATGTGAATTGTTTAATTGTCATAACATGTAAATGTACAGCGCAGTGTGTTTGTCAGGCGCTTCATTAAAGAAAAGATGTTATTATTATTATTAAATGTACTCTGACTTAGATATAGGATTAGATCCATAAAAAAGATTCATATGTCATTAACGTGCATGGCACATGCCAGCTCTGTCACAATCGCAAATATGGTATCATACTTAAACTCTTTGGCTTTCAAATATCTAAATATCTAATTTCTTAAAAGAAACTCTTTGGCTTTCAAATATCTAACTGCTCTTCACCTAGTGATGTATTCACGACTGACTAACAACACCTCAGGTTTGCAGTTCTAATAATGATAATAAAGAATAAGGCATTAAGTTAATTCTGATTAAGCCTTCAAATAACATATATCTTATGTTATATATCTACATGGCAATAGTAAATATTTGACTAGAAATTACAACTACTCCATCTCTCTCTGTCACCTCCTTCTCTCTCTACAGAGCACACTTAAACAAGTACATCCACAACATACCTCTAAAATTCCATGCTGCCTGCTTCAGTGCAGTGAATGCCTCATACCTGTGCTGTTTTAAGTCCTTACCATTAGAGAGTGGCTGACTTGTGCCTGCCTTGTAATGCCGCATCATTACCACTTCACTTTTGCACCATCGCCTGAAACCTTTTCGTGCTTTTTCATACAAGTGGACCATCCATCAATGATTACATTCTTGTTGGAACAATCATTCACTTAAAATCTCAAGAGCACCACGAAAGTTTCAGCTAATCTGAAGTCACAAGTCTTAAATCCCCACTTAAAATCTGAACAGCTCAAGAAATATTTTCAGCTGATCTAATATCTGTTAGAAAGCTGTGCCTCAACACCTTTGCAAGGTTCTTAGAATAGCTAGTAAAATACATTGCAATTATACATAATCATAGCTACCGGGTAACATACATATGGATAAATACACTAATGGTACAATATAAACATAGAAAATAAGTAAGAGGATGTAACAAATCATTAGACAACTCACGCGTCTCGATTTTCCCGGTATCCGCCACCATGAGGATTGTACCCAGAGAAGGACGAGGATGTTGTTGTCTCATTCCAGTAGCCCTGCTGGTCTGCTCCATACGGCCGCCCAGCTTGAGACTGAAGTCCACGGCCGTGATTGTAGTCCTGGCTGTATCCGGATGACGCGTTGTATGAATTGCTGGCCCCACCACCACCACCACCACCACCACCGCCGCCACCGCCACCACCACCACCTCCTCCTCCTCCATAGTGGTAAGGCTTTGTATCATGCGCATACCTGCATCATATAATCATATGCATAATTCAATACAGAGGATTCAGATAAGACTTTGCCAACCAGAATATGAACAGTTCTAACACGTATTCACATCGTTAGAAAATACACAATATCCAACAGCCATCATCAATTGTCATTGAAATGGTAAGTTAACAAACTGCCAGGACTTGGAGAAAGTCATTTGACATTTTGGGCCTCTGGAAAACAGCTTTCTGCACCAGTTCCAGATGCCAAACATCGTTTTAAAAATTCACTTATTGCTTCAATTGCTTGGCAGTAGTGATGAATATGAACAATGATCTAAAAGTAGCAGGCCGCAAGGCATTGCAATTATTCAGAATCGTAGCTAACATCATATCTTTATGTATAAACAAAATCACAAGTTCCATTATCATCTTGATCATCATTGGAACAGTAACACTACATCACATCACATTAACATCACATTTCATGTTTTCATGACAATTTTTTTATACCAGTAATGCTTCATGTTACTTTAGAAGAAGCAGATGCTTAATCTAACCTCGGTATGAAGCATCAGCGACTTCATTTACTTAGCCTCGGCATATGTGGGCAGGTGGTCAGTCCTCTCCCATGCCATCTCATCTTCTCACCGACAGTGTACGGTCAGTGTACACATTATAACTGAGTTGGCTATGGCACGCATATGAAGCAGAAATCTCGAGACAAATTTCTACCCTGGTGAGAATTTGAACCCCGACCTCTCAGTTAACAGTCTAGCATGCAAACCACTACACCATCACACACCTTACCTTAACCTGCTTTTTAATCCTTAAGAATTCTTTCATTTAAACAACAATCAACAAATCAATCAGTCAACCAACGAATCAATCAACAAGTATTACCGTTGCTGGTTTCCAGGGAACTGATTATCTCGGTAGTTGAAGTGACCAGCGGGAGGTCGATTGTAAGAGTTGGGATGATCTCCATACCTGTGGCAGCCACACACATATCAGACCACATCCAAAACGCTCCTTTTGACTCAAATTACCATTTACAACAAATAATACATCATGCTGTATGGTAAGTAAGGTCTTACTGCACCTCTTTCACCAATAGTTGCATGTCAACATATAACAATAATAGTAGTGATGTTATATATCTCAACAATTTCACTCTACAACCCTGGCAAAATGTTCTGGCAGAGGTTGGAGTTCTATGACAATTCAGTGCAGGGACAATTCGGTGCATGACAATTCGGCGCAGTGAAATTTCTTGCAAACTGTTGCTTTCATAAATATAATAATATATAATATAACTAAAAAAACTTCTAAGATTTTACAACTGTGTTCTACTTTGTAACTGAAATCACTCATCAAAGATGCTAATTATCATAACTTTCTAACCTACTAAAACCAACTTCTTCACACTTGTGATTATAGTTTCTCTTGCACCAAATTGTCCCTGCACCAAACTGTCCCTGTGCCAAATTCCAGTCATCGAGATTTGGCACTGCAACTCAAGTCATGCAAGTCTGATTACTAGATTAAAAGGCAACTAAACAATTTACAGTCCCAAATAAAAATCATAACTTAAGATAATCAGATACCAAACTAATGTTTAAAACCCTTGCAGATGTGTACTGGAAAAATCCGCCACTGTTTGTTCTCTGTCTGGAAAAAGGAGGAGGGCGACGCTAATGGTCTTTGTTACCACCAAGTGGTCGTTGAACAGTAAAACACACACACACTGGAAAAGCTTCCTCACCTATTGCGTTGGAAGCGACGGTTTATGGGTTTCTGGCCCCCATAGGAGCCGGCGCCACCCCCAGGATGCTGCTGTGGCCTGTAATCCGATTGGCTGGCTTCAGCGGAACTGTGAGCCGCATCTCGATTGAAGCCGTAACCTGAGCCGTATGAAGATCCAGGCATCCGATTGGAGTTTGGAAAGCTGGAAAAAAGCAACAAATTTACTAAGATCACAATCACTGTCATTTCAATCATTGAAGTCATTACCACCCTTATCGTTACCGAGATTACCATTAACACTAACATCATTACCACTATGACTCAGCCTTCCACTCCTTACAGGGCAAAGGCAAAATGAGCAGCATTAGGCCGGATTGGTGCCATGCAGAACTTTATAAAATCGACTCTTGTTTAATTTGTTATCACATGTTCCTACTATTTCATGTAATCACACTGTGATTTGTCGGTTTTAAGTGAATAAACGAATATCACTATTATTTATTTAAGAGGTATATTAAAAGGTGCTATATAAATGGCCAGATCCCAAACATAATCTCACCTGTCTCTACTCGTATCACTCCAGTTGTTGTCGGTCGTATCTCGCGGTCGTTTCGGAGGTCTTTCCAGGCGCATTTCTGTCTTCTGCTGGAAACCTGGTTCACGGCTGGGCTTCTTCTGCGGATGTGGACCATCTTTTCCGTGGGAGGGAAAACGTTGATTGGAATGGCTACCCGACCCATAATGCAACTGTGATGAACCTGCCATCTGGTGACACATTTTTACAATCATTAGGTAATTCGTCAGTAAAACTGTGACAAATTCAAGCAGAGAAACAAAAATTCATAATATCCTGACACATCTGTAAATGTTTCAGTGACCTGAGTTTTGTTTAATTCAGCTGGTTATGTTGTCAAAAAATATGTTGTTTGCCATCAACGGACAAGATTTAAGATTTAAGAATGTAAGAATTTTAAGAATTTAAGATACCAATCTTTCCATAAAACTGATACTTAATGTAACTGTGATGCCACTAAGTGGTGATGTTACCCAAATGCAATTCCCTGTAACTTGTCTAGAAAAGTAGAATGCATGAACATCACTGTAGCAAATTAATCAAAATGCTCATATCTGTCCCTGGGATAAATGCTGAGCCAAGAGTGTGATCATCTCTACCTCTTGTGAAGACGTCCTCTGTCTAGTTTCGCTGTCTTCCTGTTTCTTCAGTGCATGCTTGTAAATCTTGTACAACCGTTCTGCAGGAAATTCCGTAAATTTTGACACAAACACCCACAAGTAGCTGGAAAAGAAATCAGAATGTCGGTAAGTTCTTAAAACCTGCTACATTTCTGGGCCACAACCTCCAAATCTTACTACAATGCACTACTTCAATGCACAATACTAACAAACTTCCAAGACAATATCAGAGCTCCAGTACTCTAAAATAAGTTGTCGTTATACGACATTTAGAGGAAGAGCAGTCCATTAGCACTTTAACGATGAGCTGCACTGGTTTCCCAGTCACTTTTATCACACACTACACACATAACTGTTGATAAAGCGTTAAGCTAGCCCTGAGGCAGCCATGCAGTGTTAGCAACTTCATTTCCTTAGCCACGGCATATGACAACGTGTGGCCAGTCCTCTTCCATGCCATCTCATCTTCCCACCGACAGTGCACATTCTGTGTACTCAATATAGCTGAGTTGGCTAGGGGGCACAGATGGAACATAAATCTCAAACCAAATATCTGACCTGGCAGGGATTTGAACTCATGACCTCTCAATCAACAGTACAGCATGCTAACCGCTACACTATCGAGCACCCCATTTAAGTAGAGTTTAAATCAAGAGTTCTGGTCATTGATTCTGACCTGCGCCACTCCTTGATCTTCACAGGGTCTTTGTATTCCGAGAGGATCTCGCTGATTCGATTGCCGATCTTGAGCAGACACTGTTTCATGTGCAGCACAAGCTCCTTGTCAGATAGACTCGAGTCAGGATTGCCAAGGTCCTTCAGCGACTTCTTCACTACTTTCATGCTTCTCTTGCACTGCAATCATAACAAAACACACTATCACAATGCAATGCAAGAATTTGGGAGGTGCTCAGCAACTCTGGGAGGTGCCCAGCACTTTTGGGAGGTGCTCAGCACTTCTGAGAGGTGCTCAGCACTTTTGAGAGGTGCTAAGCATTTTTGGAAGGTGCCAAAAAGGCACTATATAAATGTTTTGTTACATCACATTACAATCGAACATTATAACACAACTGAAAAAGTACTCCACCTGAGTTTCTCAAAGGCAATATAAGTTTGTAATGTTTTTAAAAGGTGTCATACCTTGATAAATAAATACACATAAGAGATTCTAGCTTGGTTCTATCAGTACTGGAGTCCAACTGTGGCGACTTTTTTTAGTTATCTGAGAACTGTTTGATTATTGGTGAACTTTTGTGCTAAACGAACTTTAACACCATTTTAACACCAGGCAACTATGTGAGGTGCTTAAAAGGTGCCATGCTTAGTGTTGACACCACTACTAATTGACTACCTGACTCTAAAGAGAAATGAAATGAGTTCTTGCCTCGTTGAAGACGGGGTCGGGTAAGTCGTCGACAGCCACTGTTTGGTTGATCGTGAAATGGCTTGGCTGTATCTGTTCCGGTCTCGAAGATTTGCTCTTAAAATATATAGAATAAAAGTCAGAAATTTTATTCTGTATCAAGTACTGCATTATAAAGAGATCAAGGTCTGAAGCTGATTTAAATCCAGTATAAAAGTCCATGACCATATTATAACAGAATTCATGCTATCATGCTGCATGTTATAGAAGTCAGACAGAGAGACAGACAGACAGTGAGACAGACATACAATGAGACAGACAGACAGATACACAGACAGACAAACACAGAGTGATTCATGTATACAGGCACAAACGATACCTTTTTCTTGTCTTCTTTCTTCGGCTTCTTGGTATCTTCTTTGTGTGCCTTTGTGCCATCCTTTGTCTTTTCCTTTCTCTTTTTCTGTCCCTCCGTGCCTCCTCCTCCCCTGTCAGCAGTTGTCTCCTTCTCTTTCCCGTCCTTTCCCTTCTCTCGATCAGAATCATCATCGCTCATTGCATTCTCTTCTACGATCTCCTTAGATTTGATCTTCTTAGCGCTCGGTTTAACAGACCTTATCTTCTTTGGAGACTGAAAAATCACATTAAAAACCAAACACGTTAGTTAAGGACATGTGGGGCACGGTGGTGTAGGGGTATGTTCGGTGCCTTGCAGCCGGAGAGTTGTGGGTTCTAATCCACCTCAAGCCGCCGCGTAGGGACCCTGGGCAAGTCCTTCACTCGCAATTGCTCATGCGCTTCGGTGTGAAACTCCGATTCAGTGTCCGCGCTGTAGTCGGGAGCGCTTCTGAGTAGAAATCTTGAAGGGGCGCTATAACAAGTGTTCATACATACATAGATAAAGAAACACAGAACTTTCTCAGAATGGCCCACCGAAAGCAGATGCCTTGTTGGACAATTAAAATTATGCAATTTAAAAAAAACTGAAATGAATAAAATCTAAAATAAGTACTTACCAATATAAAATTTTAGACATGATGACCGGTAGAAACTTGTAACTTACAGTTGCCAAAGTTGTTTAATTAACTTTTATTCAATTAAAGTCTGAAGACATTGGCTGTCAAAGCCTGTCTAACGGTGTCTAATCAATATCAAGGAACTTTGTTGCAAGCTACTTCACAAATTGTCTAACTGTATTACGTGAGATCATTAGTTGCTTCAGGTAATTAAAATGTCTCCTTACATTAGCTACAGCTACTTAGCAATTCTCTTATTACATTAGGTGAGATCATTTCATTGCTGCAGCTACTTAGCAGTTCTCTTATTACATCAGGTACAGTCATTTAGTTGCCGTAGTTACTTAGCAAATGCCTTATCGCATGGGATTCAGACCTTTGGTTTTGTCTCTCCATCAGTTAGTCGTAGTAGAACCTTGAGCAGGTATTCTGTTCTCGTCTGAAGGTGCTTAGCCTGTGGCTTCAGATCTCCGTCCGGAAGAATCTGAAATAAAAACATGGAACATATTAAAAATTACCTTAAAACAAAAAGATATACAGACAGTCCCTTACTTTGGACAAGCAGTTGGAACAAATTAAATTATCAATTTATCTCTTTTTAAAATGTGGCAACCAAGGAAATCTATTTCCTGCAGTCATGTTTACTAGAATTAATTGAATGTATTTATCAGAAAACATTAGAATAGTGTAACGAAAACTGTAATTAGTAACCTCTAATGTGCTGGTGTCTAATGCACAAGGCATCAACCAATGGCACACCAAAACCAAGCCGTAATCAGGTCAATATCCAGAAGATCACTTTGCAAGACAGAGAAGAGAGGCAGTCTATGGTGGCTAAGCAATTTGAAAGAGGTAGGTTTGAAGTGGAGAACCAAATGACTGAGCAGAGCACACAGACACAGGGAGAGAGTTACAAAATGTAGGTCCAACAACCGAAAAAGCTGTTAATATATTTATAGCTTTAATATGGTGCTTAAAGATTCTACACCAATGTTCAAAAGAGTGAATGAAACGTTGTATTGTGGAGGTGAAACAGAATGTTAAAATGATAAAATGTATGCCGTAAATCCAATCATAATATCAACATTTCTAAAGCCCTACTTAAAAGCTAAGCTCAGGGCACAAGCTTATCCACGAGCACTGCGTCAACTCACGGGGGCGTCCAGAGACACCACGTGGAGGTCCAAGTCTCGTTGCCAAGAACTGGGAAAGAATGAGGCGGAGAAGCTGGCACGTGCAAGATTGGAAGGCAATACATCAGCATTTTTAACAGTTCAATTGTCAAAAATTCAGCATTGCTTAGTTGAATAACCAAAACTTGCATGACTGATGTTGGCATGTTGAATGTTTGTGGGTAGTGTCTACAGGTATTGAGTTAACACAGGATGAAAGGTTAACAAGGTGAAGGGTTAAACACTTTACCTTGTCTTGGAGTTTGAGAGCGGAGTCGAGTTTGATTGCCTCCCAGTTGCCCATTCCGTACTCATAAACCCCCTTGAGGAGGTTGCTGTCGTCATCCAGACGCCAGTCACAGTCAAAATGCGAGTTCTTGACATGAACCTTTAACTGGAACCTAACAGTAAAAACATTCCAATTTATTATTGATTATATCGATTAATTAATTATATCAATTAATTACTTATTTAAAGCACTTGTTACAGATGCAAAGTCACTAAATCTGAATCTGAGGGACAGAAATCTCTCATCTAATCAGAGAATTCTAGATCACAACTACTCTCACTTTCTAGGACACTTACAAACCACAAGCAGCTTCTTTTGGCGAAGTCCAGTTGAAATCCATTTGCTGCTAAAAGCGAGCGCAAGAAAAGCTTCGAAACAGCAGCATATAAATATTTAATTGCATTATAATACAAAACTAAGGTAAAACTATAAATACAAAACTAAGGTAAAACAAGGAAAATGTAAATGTAACAAGCACAAATCCGTATGTACACCAGAATGCGGATATGCAATTGGTTTAATAAAGAATATACTTACTTAAATGTTTCAGAACAACAAAGACCTTTGACAGTCTACTTGGACAGACTCGATTCTGCCTATTCTATCAATGCAAATAGTGCACCTTATGAGTGGTTGGGTCTGGTTCTACCTGGAATGACCTTCTAGATATCTCTGTCTTTCTTGGCTAAGGATGGATGCTAAACAGATTTTCATCAGTTCCAATATCTTTTGCCAAGGCTGGACCGCAAGTGCCTCTGAGTAGATATCCTGAAGGGGATGCTATAGCAACATGGTCTCAATAAATTAATTAGTTTTATTTGTTACTCATTTCACTTTCACTGTTTCAGTCACTAACCTGCGCTTCACTCTAACTTACTATGAATTATCCTACTGCTTATCAGATACTCAAAGCCTGTTAGAAGTTGTTTCATTCCAATTTGATCAAAGGCGCTTTATAAATAGCCAAATACAATACAATACAATACAATTTTCATCCATCAGTTATTTTAATGTGGCTTCAAGTCCTTAGAAGTCTGTAAATAACTAGAAAAGATAAAAAAAGCCTTTACTTTTCTCTGTCCTTGGTACTGGAGGGCATGATCTTGGCCAGTGGCTCGAGCTCGCTCACTGACTGTAGCAATGACTTGGCATTGATGGAGACACCACAGAGTTTGAAGGTTGGCCTCTGCTGTGTCTTCTTTGCTTGACCTGGACCAGAAATAGAAACACAGTGGGTTAAATATCCAATCATTGATCACAGAACCCTTGCAATAAACTTCAGTGAAACAGACTGCAAAGGATCTTTTAACAGCAGACACTGAATGTGGCCATTGGGATCTTAGTAATTAAACATATATTACTGGACAAGCAGATGTGGACAAATCCTATACAGTCAGAAATTAAACTGGTCTTTTGCGGTGATCAAACATTGCCGCCTGATGGAGTTAATGAAAATGTAAAACTTGACGAGAAAGGGTTATTTGGAATTTCTTTAACTCTGGATGAATTTTCTAGAAGGCACTTACCTAAAAGTCATGGTTTTGATGCAAGAGTCATTGGAAGTGACTTACATAAAGGTGCTGAACTGATTGAGCTGTTTAACATCTAACTACCCCTCTGTCAGCCAATATATTTTCATTGAATCCTTTCAGCAGAGTCAGGTATACAACCAAGTACTTATCATTGAAAATACAGCAACAACAATGCAGTTACTTTATGTTACCTTAATCAATCAATCAATCAATCATCTGAATGCACTGCATTGTTAGGTAATAATCAGTGACCTGCTGACCTTCAGCTGGGCTTTGTTCCTTCAGTTTGTCTTCGTGTTCTTTCAAGACTTGTTCACTTGTAGTTAGGATGAGGTCAACCAGGTGCTCCAAGTCGGCCTGCGACTTCTCTTGCAACTCAGCATCACCTGCTATGTCTTCCAACCTGATCAATCAATCAATCAATCAATCAATCAATCAATCAATCAATCAATCAATCAATCAATCAATCAATCAATCAATCAATCAATCAATCAATCAATCAATCAATCAATCAATCAATCAATCAATCAATCAATCAATCAATCAATCAATCAATCAATCAATCAATCAATCAATCAAATCAATTTATTGATTTTAAGTCTGTCACAAAACAAAATTGACAGCATGAAACTACCTATCTAAAGTCTCACTTTTCAATTCTTCTCTCTGTCTGTCTGTCTCTCTCCCTCCCTCCTCCCCTCCCTTCATCCTCTCCCTCTATTTCTGTCTGTCTCTCTCTGACACACACAATAGTCATAACAATAATAAATAATCAATCTCATAACTTATCTGTAAATGCATTTGCAGAATGCACAGCAACACTGTACACTTGAGTGGCACCTATGCAAATGCCTACACGAAACAATATTAACAATTCTTTGACCCAAGCTCTTCTCTTTGTTATTTCGAATTATTGATAGTGCTAACCTTGTTAAATCCATACATACACCTCATAGTCTACCATAAATGACTAAAAACTTTAGATAAGAACTTCATAGTCTTTGTTACATCTTAAATAGTTCAAACCTATATTGTCATATGAATTGGCATTTTCAGGTAGGAACTGTCAATGCATGACTAATAACTTCCTTTTCAACCATATTCATTTGGGTTCATGTTGGGCTCTTGGAACAATGCAGCCAAAGTTGCCAAACCGTGGGCCCAATAAGCATGGTTGTCTGGGCATAGAATAGCACTTCATTCTGACAATTCACCTTTCGCAGATGAAGGTCATTAGTTCAGGAGGTGAAATAGACAGTGACAGTATTTCATTAGAATCAGATTACGATGATTTAACTCACAAGATGGCCATTGTTGTCCTCACCTTTCTTTTGGACGTCCAAATTTCTTGAGACTTTTGACGAATCGTCGAACGTCTGCGTTTGTGAATCCTCGAATATTTTCCTTTGCCCTGGCCCCTCTCCGTTTCGACTGCCTCTCTCCTTCTTCTGACTCCTCGGACTCATCCGATTCATCCTCTTCTTTCCGCTTCTTTGCCTTCTTCCCATTTTCCATCTCTGAGTCTGCATACTGCTAACAAAACAAGACTAAACTAGATAGAAAACAAAAAAGACTCGATTTAATAGATGCTCATAGCAAATGGCCACATTTAAAATAAATTCATGTATGTGCATGTGTGTGAATATGTATGTATGTATATATGTATGTACATATGTATCAAGACATTTAACCTCCTTGGCATTCTATTTCCACCCGGAAAAACATGCTGAAAAAGTGATACCTTGTTCTAAACCGATTCAAGTTAAACAACACATCTGTTAATTATTACTTCCAACAATTTATTCTCTGTCCCTTACAATTCCACTGTACTGGTCATACCCACTGTAATACCACATCCAAAGAGACACTACCATACCCACTCTTTGCACACAATTTGACAGATTTTTAAAACACACTCATGAAAAAAAATGGCAACTTATTCTGTCCATAACAATTCGACTGCGCTGGTATCATACCCACTGTGATACCACATTGATACCACATCCAAAGAGAGACTACCCTACCCACTCTTTGCACAAAATATACAGATTTTGAAACACTCAAGGCTACATTAGAAACTTCCCAAACTACTTTACTCAGTTAGGCAACCTAGTCCTGAACTCGAAATGGCAAACACAATAAATGTGTTCTCACATCATTGACCTGTTTTCGACTTCTTGGAGGGAGGTTTAACTCTTTCAGCTGTTGCTGCAACTCCAACTCTTCTATCTTCTTCCTCTCGGCTTCAGGAATGATGTCATCCCAATCTTTGACTGGACAGGAAGAAAAACAGAAGTTACAGTCAAGACAACACAATCGTAATAAACATTTAACAAATAATAATAACCATATTGTACTGTATCAGCTTTTTAATAACATTCTACAACAATAATTAAGCAACTACATCTAAATAACAACTAAAAAATGTTCACAGTAAACACCTGTATGTCAGTATCGGGGCATTGATGTAGTGTCTAACCTCTTGCAGATATGTAGAGACCGGGCCGCAGAGCCTAATACAATTCACAGTTAAAGAACACTCAGGAGTCCCTAGTGATCCAGGTGCCCAAGAATAACACACAATACACCTATAAGCTCAAGAGCAGTTAAACCCATGATTCAGACAAGCAAACTGTACATATGAGAATTTATGTACCTTAATATTTATAACAGCACATAAACAATGACGAAAGAAAACATTTATAAATACTTACCCTGTGTATGAGTTGAGTGTCCCTCTAATTCTTGATCTTCCAGATTGTCAAAGCTCACCACCTACAAACAATGTATGGCAGTTAGCAGCAAATAACAACCAACACTCAAAAGTGGAACCAAGGGTGTTCTCAGTCACTTGAAGACTGTCATTGCCATGATCCATTTTAAAGCTATTATACTAGGGCTGGTACTGATTAAAATAATTTTAATCGATTAATCTCTAAAATTTAATCTCGATTAATCGATTAAATTCGATTAATTTGGTTCATGATATATAAAGCGTGAAAAACTGTTTAAACTGTATACACTGCAAAAATCCTTCAATCATTCGACATGCTAAAGTTCAAATTGTCAAACTGAGAAATGTAGTCAGTTGTAACTACCTTCTATTTACAAAAATCTTCAATAATTTCGCTATCTTCGACGTTTCCATCAGCATTTATCTTAAATGCAAAATGATCACTGAATTTTCCACTCAAATGTTCACACTATTACTTTTCGCCATATTGTTTGTTCCGGAAATAGGTCGGTTGACATAATAAAATAAGTAAAAAATTAATCGAAAAGCTTAAATTAATCGATTAAAATTTTTAACGATTAAACGATTAATTAATAGTTAAAATCCGCAGCCCTACTATATACGGAAACTTTTTTGCTCCTCTACAAACGAGACACACGCTGCTAAAAAACAGAATACATGCTACAAGAACCAGTCCACTCTTTGACGTTGCAAACTTTTGTTAGCAGTAGCTTGAAACTAGCTAACCTTCAATTATGTTGTCATACAGGTCTATTACTTTCTAATAATTACCAGACCTCAATCAATGGTACTATCTGAATGTGTAGCAAGAACTTCTTTAATATCCATACGAAAGCACCACTACAAGATGTTTCAAACTTCTCAAAGGAGCTGAAGCATGACTTGAAACACAGTACTTTATCAAGCAATGTCTTGGTCTTGACCACTGTGTCAAGAATGGGCATGGGAAAGATGGCTGACCTTAAACTGTGATAGTAGCTCATCGGTTGCACTGTTCTTCTGGTCCTCAGCATTTCGTGTCTCTGCTCGACGAAGAATGTCATCAATATCCACCTGAATGAATCAGAAAAACACAAGGTGATACAGTCCAATGAAAACAATATAGTCAATGCCAATTAAGTGCAGAACAGATATGTGCATAATTCACTTATGTGCATAGAAGCTGGCCAGTCCTGTTTTAATATATAGGGAATTTCAATGGAAGACAACTCTGGGTATGTGCATATCGCATAATTCAGTCATGTAGAAAGCCACCCATAGGTCCATTATGCATTGCTCTGTGTAAATCAACAGGGATCTTAGAACATTTTGGCCACCTTGGCAGCTCAGCCGTGGATGGCATACGATTCCGGTTGCAAATTAACAGTTATAAAGCCAAGACATCAAGAGTTTAACAGCTAGTGAAGCATGAAGAGGAATAGCCTTTCCAAATGCACACAGTGCAGTAAAGTGAGGCAACATAATTAAGGTAATGAAATATGAAGAAAGTAACAT